>PVKA01035544.1:8436-22649 GCA_004027165.1 Ctenomys sociabilis
ACCTTTCTTTTTCAGTCCTTTTTTTTTTTTTTTCAGTACCACGGATTGAACTCAGGACCTTGTGTTTGCCAGGCAGGCACTTATGCTGCTGAGCTGTATTCCCTGCCAGTTCCAACTTTTTAATCACTATGAGATAGCCATGCACAGGGTGTGTGTGTGTGTGTGTGTGTGTGTGTGTGTACCGGGGATTGAATCTTGGACCTCAGAAGTACTAAACACTATACTGATGAGCTATATATACCTCCTTTCTCATAATCAAGTAATTATTGGATCATAGCAGTCAAATTACAAAACTAGAACATTTCATACAAAGGTATGTAGGATGTGAATAAAACCTAATCTCAGAGAAAAAGTAGCAAAATTTTTACATCTATCCCCTTAAAAAGTCATAGTTTTAAGTGAATGTAATGCTGAACATAACAATCCTTGCCTCGATTAGCACCCTTACATACAATATTCTCGACCATTGCTCCCTACACCTATTGCTCCTCAGACAAGGCTACTGGAGTTCCCCTCATCAAGTAATGTCACTAGGACAAAGCTGTTTAAAGTGCAGTCACTGAACTAACCATACCAGCATCATCTGGAACTTGTTAGAAATGTAGGGTCAGGGGGCCGGGTACATGGTTCAGTAGAATAAGTGATTCCCTGGCAAGCACAAGGGCCTGAGTTCAATCCCCAGTTCTGCCAAAAAAAAAAAAAAAAAAAAAAAAAAAAAAAAAAAAAAGATATGAACTCAGCCATCTGGTTCTAGGATTTACCCTCTAAACCACTACACCCTAGTGCTTCCCAGTGAATTAAAAATTTTTAAGTACAGTGATCAAAAAGCCTTTAAGAAAATCTATGAAGCCAAAATTTTTCACAATAATACAGATGCATAATTTGTCACTTTTGCTCTCTGTTATGAGTGTGTGGTGCTAGGCTTCACGACAAATAAATTGCAAAAGGCTTAATTCAGAAGTGGATAAAAGAATCCAGCCGACTTCCACCAAGTCAACTATTACAGATTTATAAAACATATAAACAAAACTCCTACAAGCAGAAGCAAGGGCTAGGAGTTTGATCCCCTGGCTTGCCATGCCAGCCCTGCCCCACTCAGAGCACGCTAAAATAGCAATTGAGACAGGGTGTGGTGACTGGACCTGTAATCCCAGCTCTTGGGAGGCTGCTAACAGGTGGATCACTATGAGTCTGATGTAGTAGGGAGACCCTGAACACCCTGTAGACCCTTCTCTAAAAAAATACAAAAACAAACAAACAAAGAAGCATCCAATATCTTTGGGGACTGGGAAGATGGTTCAGTAGAATAAGTACTTCCCTGGCAAGAGAAAGGACCTGAGTTCAATCCGCAGTTCCGCCAAAAAATAAAAATGCAGTAAAATTGGGCTGGGGAGATGGTTCAGTGAAGTAAGGGCTTCTTCCCTGGCAAGCGGAAGGGCTTGAGTTCAATCCCTGGTTCTGCAAAAATAAAAATAAATAAAAATAAATAAATACATAAAGTCTTGTTTTGATATAGTAGCAATAATAATATATTATTATAGTATAATAATATATGATAGTATATTATTATACTATCATATATTATATGATATATTATTATTATTATTATTTTGGTACTGGTAATCAAACTCAGGATTTTGCACTTGCCAGGCAGGCACTGTGCTGCTTAGCTATATCCCTGGCAGTCTAGTTATTTATCTATTTATTTTGGCAGAACCAGGGATTGAACTCAGGCCCTTGCACTTGCCAGGGAAGCACTTATTCCACTGAGCCATCTCCCCGGCCCATTATTTTTTATTTTCAATGTATTTAGTTGTTGCAGGGTCTCACTGCACAGCTCAAACTCACGGTGACCCTCCTGGTTTCAGCCTCCCCAGCGCTGGGATTACAGATGTGTAGTACCATGCTAGGACTCTGGCCAGCTCAGCTCACCCTGGGGACGGGGCTGGCAAGGCATGTGGTGCCGGGAATTGAACCATGATCCCTGCACTTGCCTAAGCTTGCGTAAGCAGGCACTTTAGTCTGCTGAGCTACCTCACTGACCCCTATAGTTATTTTTTTTAAATAAAAATGTTAACATGCAATTATTTTATTCTTTTAAATGAATTAATTATCTTAACTATTTCTCAGGTTTGATTTCAAATATAATTAATTTCAAAGATAAAGCCTGAGAATCATGAGCTCAGCATCTGCCTGACATACACAAGGTCCTGTGTTCGATTCCCAGTACTAAAACAATAATGATAATACTTTTGAAAAATATAAGATTCCTGAGACCACAAAGTTTGACAAGTATTACAGGATCCATCAGCAGCGAACTGCCAGCTAAGGGAGTTGGGCCTTTATCCCTTTCCGCTTTCTGCACATACACACAGTATACCTGCTGGGAACCTCTGCTTTCCCCCAAAAGTAAAATCTCAAGAAGTGCTCCCTGGCTGGAGCAGCATTTCTCAATGTATGATTTGGAAGAACATCTGAAATGGAATGAACATTTGGTATGAAGGAGCATTACTTTTTTTTTTTTTTTGCAGAACCGGGGATTGAACTCAGGCCCTTGCGCTTGCCAGGGAATGGAGGAACATTACTGATCAGCCCGTCTCTGCTCCCCAGGCTCACACTGTCCACTGACCAGCACCCCTATTCAGTAAAGGCCCCACTCCAGTGGGCAGGACAGTATAGGGATTGCTTCTCTAGGGCCAGCGGATGGATGCGTAGGGAGGCTGAGGAGCGACTGATATTTGTCATGTGCTGTGTCTGGTGCTACACCTGATTCTGATTTTTTAAAAAATAAGTTTATTTTTCAAAAGTAAGTTGATGTAAATTACTAGAAAAAATGTAACACATCTGAATATGGCAGAAAAAAATTTTACATGAGAAAATTCTCCCATCCAAGTACTCTCCAGGCCCCACCCTGGCTAGCTTCCAAGATCAGGCGTGTTCAGAGTGCTTGGGTGTTACTATATGAGGCAGTCTGAGGAGCACTGTTCTCAGGCAGACCTGTGATCTGTCTGGGATAATCTTTGATATGGCTGTTTCAAATCTCAGGAACCTGAGGCAGAACTTCACAAAATTCCAAACCCCCTTACTTAGGGCGCGAAAAAGCAGAAGAGAGCTGCAGCTCTTCCTAAGAGAGAAACTTGCCCTTGGCCTACATTATGTTCTGTTAGGCAACAGCATTAAGAGCCTCACAGCAAGGAATGCACAGGGCACATGCAGGCCTATGTGCGTACAGCTCCTTGGACGAGGCTCCAAATGTATGCCATTGGTACTGTCGTCTTACCAAGCAGTAGGGAAACTGCTTCATAACACTGAGTGCTTTTTTTATTTTTTTTTATTTTTTAGAATTTATTTATTTGTATTTTAACTTGAAGAGTGAAAAATAGATGCAAAAACAAAGAGAAAAAATGACATGAACAGGGTAGCATACAACGATACATATGTTACAGATTTTCAAAATATGGATTGGGGGCTGGGGAGATGGTTCAGTGGAATACACACTTCCCTGGCAAGTGTAAGGGTCTGAGTTCAATCCCCAGTTCCACCAAAAAAAAAAAAAAAAGATGGCTAATTATATATATATAATACACACACACATATATATTTTTTTAAATAAAAAAATCTAACACAGATCAGCAGTCCACAACAGAAGAGGGGTATCAACAGAAGTTCTTGACTTGAGTCATTCACAGCCCATTATATTAATGTGACTTTACTTTACTTTATATACCTTACATTTTTATACTTTTCTGCTGGATGGTTAAGACCAAGTTAAAGCAAGACCTAGATAATAAAAAAATCTAACTTTTGTATCAGATAAGGTCAGTTAGGTACACTCAGGGTTTATCCTGTAACCCTGTACCGCTCTTTGTAGATCCCTTGTCAGTGTCAGCCATGTGGATGAGTCACGGCCATTGCTTGACCAATTTTCTCTCTGTGGAAGCCTAAGAGAAAGTTTTCTTTCCATGTGACTCTCCTTAGGCACACTGTACATCATTGATCTCATTCCTCTGTGGCCCAATAATCTCCTTGATCAGAAATTTTGGGGTACTACTGAGTTACATGGTTACAGTATAAATTCTCCTATTTCCTGAGTCTTCACTGACCTTGAAAGGCTAGGGCCAAAATGTTGGCTGACCTTGCAGCCTTTTTTTTTCTCTAATTTTTGATCTGAAAACTTAGGTTGTTAACCCTCCAGAAGAGAAGCTTATTATTACCCTGCAACATATGCAGTTTGGTTTGCCCACACTATTTGTCTAAATATCAGACATCATAGGCATAACATGGAACATATATTTTCCAACAAGTACTGAGGCACTAAACTCTAAGTGCATACAGAATATGAAGAAGAAAAAAATTAAAAAAAAATAGGAGTGAACATTTACATATATTTGCATAGATATTGAGAAATCCATCCATATATAGCATAGTAGCATTGTAACATGACTGTGTTGTGATTTTTAAAGTAATAGCTGATATGTCATGACAAGAAGTACATATTTAGAAGACCAGAATGATAGGCATTTAGAGTGTGACCCTTCTATTACACTTTGATAAATTCAGTGCAGTTGCTTGGTTCACAGGTATCAGCATATATAGTTAGTCGGGGTGAGAATCCTACCCCTTAACTGCTAGTTTCAAAAATCTCCTGATGTTTCTCAGGATCATTGTCTTACCCATCTAATGTGTATAAGTGAATGGTCTCGACTCTGTCATGTTTCTCAGTGTTTCTCTTTGCCCTCTGCTCAATGTCCAATCCCCAAGTTCTCTTTCCTTTTAATTGTGTTATAATTTCTATTTGCAATTCTTCTTTTGAGTTATACTAGGGAGACTATACAATATTTGCACATGTGGGTCTGGTTTATTTTGCTTATAAGTATGTCTTCAAATGGCAT
This sequence comes from Ctenomys sociabilis, assembly GCA_004027165.1. Taxonomy (NCBI): domain Eukaryota; kingdom Metazoa; phylum Chordata; class Mammalia; order Rodentia; family Ctenomyidae; genus Ctenomys; species Ctenomys sociabilis. The sequence goes on from PVKA01035544.1 coordinate 13,329, forward strand.
CCACTTAAATATGAAGGCTTCGAGTTTATCATTCTTTACAGCTGAGTAATACTCAATTGTATAAAAATACTACATCTTTTTCAATCATTCCTCATGTGATGGGCATCTTGGTTGTTTCCAAGATTTTGCTATCACAAATTGTGCTGCTATAAACATAGGTACACATATATCCCTATGATACGATGTTATCAGTTCCTCCAGGAAAATTCCCAGTAGGGATATAGCCGGCTTGAGTGGGATTTCCAGTCCTAGTTTCTTAAGGAGTCTCCACACTGATTTCCATAATGGTTGCACCAGTCTACATTCCCACCAGCAGTGGGGAAGGGTTCCCTTTCCCCACAATCTCTCCAACATTTGTTGTTGGTTGATTTGTTTATGATAGCCATTCTTTCTGGGGTGAGATAGTATCTCAGTGCTGTTTTAATTTGCATTTCATGGATGACTAGTGATGTGGAGCATTTTTTTCATGTATTTATTTGCTTCTTTAATTTCATCCTCTGAGAAGTGTGTGTTCATCTTGGATGCCCATTTCTGGATTGGGTCTTTAAATTTAGGGGCCCTGATATTTCTTAGTTCTTTATAAATTCTAGAGAGCAGACCCTTGTCTGAGTGCTTATGAGTTAGAAAATTTTTTCAAAATTTGTGGGTTGTCTTTTCACTTTGATGGTAATTTCTTTTGATGTGCAAAAACTTCTCAATAACAGGTGGTCCCAGTTGTTAATTCTTTCAAGTATTTCCCATGTGAATACATGTTTGTTTATGAATTCTTTGCCTACCCCTATGTCTTTAAGAGTTTCTCCTACTTTCTCTTCCAGGAGATTGAGTGTCTGTGTTTTAATGTTAAGATCTTTAATCTATTTTGACTTTAGCTTAGTGTGTGGTGATCTTGATCTGGGTCAAGTTTTAGTTTTTGACATGTGGAGAGCCAATGTTTCTAGCACCATTTATTAAAGAGGCTATCTTTCTTCCAGTAAGCGTCTTTGACCCCTTTGTCAAAGAACAAGTGGTTGAATGTGTTTGTAGACGCCTCTGGGATAGAGGTGTAGACTAGATCTTCTAGTCTATCCCATTGGTCCTCTGGTCTATTTTGTTGCCAATACCATGTTGATTTTATCACAGTAGCTTTGTAGTATATTTCAAGTCAGGAATTGTAATGCATCCTCACTTGTGTTTGTTGGCCAGGGTTACCTTTGCTATTCTAGGTCTTTTCTGGTTCCAAATAAATTGTAAGAATGATTTCTCTAGGTCTAGGAGGTATTTTGTTGGTAGTTTGATAGGGATTGCATTGAATCTGTACAACAGTTTTGGGAGTATGGCCATCTTCACGATGTTGGTTCTTCCTATCCAGGAGCAGGGTATATCTTTCCATTTTCTGAAATCCCCTATGATCTCTTTTTTCAGAGTACTATAATTTTCCATGAAAATCTCTAACTTCTTTAGTTAGATGAATTCCGAGATACTTCGTTTTTTGCGATGCTGTCGTAAAAGGTATTGTTTCTATAGTTGCCCTCTCAGTGTGTTTGTTATCTGTGTAGAGAAATGCTATTGACTTTTGAGTAGTGACTTTATATCCTGCTATGCTGCTGAATTTGTGCATCAATTCTAGTAGCTTCTTGGTGGAGTTTTTTGGGTCTTCCAAGTAAAGCATCATGTCATCTGCAAATAGTGATAATTTAACTTCTTCTTTACTTGTTCTTATTCCTTTTATTTGTCCCTCATGTGTTATGGCTGTAGCTAATGATTTTAAGACAGCACTGAATAGGAGGGGTGATAGAGGACATCTTTGTCTTGTATGAGACATGAGAGTAAAAGATTTCAGTTTTTCCCCATTTAGGATTATATTAGCTGTTGGGTTGTCATAGATGGCTTTCATCAAATTGAAGTAGAGACCTTCTATTCCAATTTTCTGAAGGATTTTGAACATAAATGAATGTTGGACTTTGTCCAAAGCCTTTTCTGCATCAATTGAGAGGATCATGTGGTTTTTAGTTTTCGATCTATTGATATAGTGTGTTACATTTATAGATTTGTAAGTATTGAACCATTCTTGCATCCCTGGATGAATCCTACCTGGTCATGGTGTATGATCTTCTTGATGATTTGCTGTATTCTGTTTGCTAGGATTTTATTGAGCATTTTTGCATCTATGTTCATGAGTGAGATTGGCCTGTAGTTCTCTTTCTTAGTTGAGTCTTTCCCTGATTTTGGTATCAGGATAATACTTGTCTCCAGGAATGATTTTGGGAGAACTGTTTCCTTTTCAATTTCACTGAAGAGTTTGTGGAGTGTAGGGATGATATCTTCTGTAAATTTCTCGTAGAATTCAACTGTGAATCCATCAGGACCTGGGCTTTTCTTTGTCAACAAGCTTTTTATTACATTTCGTATTTTGTTGGCTGTTATTGGTTTATTGAGAGTTGTTCTGTCTTCTTGATTCAGTTTTGGTAAATGTACTTTTCTAGGAATCTGTCCATTTCATCTGTATCTTCTATTCTCAAAGTAAAAAAAAAAAAAGATTCTTAAAGTAGGTACTGATAGACTTGTGAATTTCCACTGGGTCTGTGGTGATTATACCCTTTTCATTCCTTATTGGTTGTATGTAAATTTTTTCTTTCCTCTTTTTGATGAGGTTAGCTAGTGGCTTATCAATTTTATTTAGTCTTTCAAAGAACCAGCTTTTTGATTCATTGATTCTTTGAACTGTTTTCTTCGTCTCAGTTGAAATAATTTCTGCTCTAATGTTTATAATTTCTTCTCGTCTTTGGGCTCTGGGCTTGGTTTGCTCTTCCTTTTCTAGATGTTGGAGGTGTCACATTAGTGTGTTTATTGGTTCCCATTCTGTTTTCCTAATGTGTGAGTTCATAGCTATGAACTTCCCTTGGAGAACTGCTTTCATAGCATCCCATAAATTCTGATAAGTTGTGGTTGAATTCTCATTGAATTGTAGATATTGTCAAATATCTTGTTTAAATTCATTTGTAACCCATTGATTGCTGAGTAGGGTGTTGTTTAATTTCCATGTATTTAAGGGCTTTTTCTGGTTTCTTTTGTGGTTTATTTCCAGTTTCATCGCACTGTGGTTAGATAATATGCATAGGATAATTTCTGTTTTCTTGCATATACTTAAGCATGACCTATGGACCACTATGTGGTCTATTTTAGAGAATGACCCATGTGCAGCTGAAAAAAAAGTGTATTCAGCTGTGGTTGGGTGGAACACTCTGTATATGTCCACCAAGTCCATTTGTTCCAGGCTCTGGTTCAGTTCTACTACTTCTTTGCTAACTTTTTTGTCTAGTTGACCTGTCTTTGTGGGATAAGGCATTATTTAGGTCTCCTGTTAAGATTGTGATATTGGATATTAGCTTTTTCATGTCCATTAAGATTTGTTTTATGTAGTTGGGTGCTCCCATGTATGGTGCATACATATTTATGACTGTTAACTCTTCCTGTTGAATTTTTCCCCTAACCAGTGTACAGTGGCCTTCTTTATTTCATTTGACCATTTTTGGTTTGAAGTTGAGACTGTCTGAGAACAAGATTTCTACTCCTGGCCAGGCGTGGTGATGCATGCCTTCAATCCCAGCACTCGGGAGGCTGAGGCAGGAGGATTGTTTTGAGTTCCAGACCAGCCTCAGCTACAAAGTGAGCTTGAGGCCAGCCTGAACTGCATATTGAGACCCTGTCTCAAAAAGACAAAAAAAAAAAAAAAAAAAAAAAAGATTGCTAGTCGTACTTTTTTCTGTGGTGCTGGGGCATATAGCACTGTTTTCTTTCCTTTGACTTTAAGTCTATGAATGTCCTTCTGAGTTAAGTGTGTTTCTGGTATACAGCATATTGTTGGATTTTGTTTCCTAATCCACTGTGCCAGTCTATTTCTCTTAACTGGTGAACTGAGTCATTTACATTGATGGTTATAATTGAAATACATTGGCTTATGCTTGTCATGTTATTTACCTGCTGTTGCTTACCTCCTTTTTGTCCTGTGTTTAATTGTTTGCCCTATTTAGTAGGTTCCTTCTGTTCTCATTCATGGAGTTCTGGTCATTGTGGTCCCTCTCTAGAACATCTTTCAGTAGCCTGTGTAGGGATGGCTTTGTCATCATGAAATTCTTTAGTTGTTCTTTATCATGCAAGTATTTTACTTCTCCATCAAAGTTGAAAGAGAGTTTTGCAGGGTATAGTAGTCTGCGGTGGAATTTGTTTTCCTAGAGGACTTGAAGTACTCTGCTCCATGTTCTCCTTGTCTTCATGGTTTGTGAAGAGAAGTCAACTGTAATTTTGGTGGGTTTTCCTATGAATGTAATCTTCTTTTCTGTAGCTGCTTTCAGTATAGTTTTCTTGTGTTGAATTTTTTGGATTTTGACTATTATATGTCTCAATGTGTTTTTAGTTGAGTTGAAGTTATTTGGTGTTCTGTATGCTTCAGTTTCCTGAATGTTAGATTGTTTCCTCATATTTAGGGAGTTTTCTGCTATTACTTTTGCTCATATTTTTATATTATTTGCATTGACTTCTTCTTTCTCATTGATGCCTGTTAGTCTCACATTGTTCATCTTGGCATCATCTTGCATGTGATGGATTATTTTTTCCTGCATCCTAGTTGTTTTTAAGAGACTTTTTCTCACCTTTTCAGTAGCTGCACCAGCATCTTCAAGATCTGAAACTCTGTCTTCTCTTTCACTCAACAGTTTTATAGACTCGTGATTGAGATTTTAAATTCTTCTATATCTCTTTGACTCTGCTTCATTTGATCTATTTCTTTCTTGTATTTCTCATTCAAGGAATCCATCATATTTCTAATCTCCTCTATTTTTTTTTTGTCAGTATCTTTGTTAGAGGAAGTTATTAATTCTTTTAGTGCAGAGGTTTTTTTCCGAGTTGGATTTCCTCCATATATTTCCATAATTGATTCTCTATTTCAGCTGCTATGACTTCAAAGATTTCTTTTTTTATTTCAGAAATTATTTCTTTGTGTTCCTCTTTACCTTTTTCCTGTTGCTTCTTTGCCTGCAACACTGTTAATTCACATATTTCAGCTGGAATTGTATTCTCTGTGCTTGTTCTCGGTGGGCATTGGGTTTCTCTCATACGTTTCTGGATTTGATTCATTACTTCTGATGCTATGTATTCAAGAATTTCTTTTTTTTCTTTCAGGCATTAATTCTGGTCTGAATTCCTCTATACCTTTCTACTGTTGTTTCCTTGCTTGTGACTCTGTTAATTCATTCATTTCTGCTGAGTTAGTGTCCTCTGCACTGATCATTGGTGGGCTCGAGGCCTGAGATTGCATTTGGCTTCTTGTTTTTATCATGACTACACTTGATCTTAGCCAATAGCTCTGACCTCTGACTTTTGGCGTAGAGTTTTGGTGCAGTTCTAACCTTAGCACCTTATGAAATTCAGGTATTGTTATACCAAGTTCTAGTTCATGTAGTTTTGCCTGGCTTGGGTCTGGCTGCTGTGCTTACCTCCTTCCTGTTGCTGTCCTTGGAGGTGAGCCTGTTATGCCCTTTTGACAAGATGTTCTGCTTCTGGATTAGCTGCATGGTTTTGACCCTAGTCTCAGTGCAAGGACTTCAGCTGCAAAGTTTCTGCCAGGCCTGTATGCCAGGCCTGGGCTGGGTGTGGAAGGATATACGGGGGGGGGGGCACAGAAGCTCTCTCACACACTCACCGGGCCTGGGCTTTGGCGGGTCTGCTGGGCTCCCAAAAGGGTAGTGGGTGTTCTCACTCACCAGGCTGGCTGTGCTGGGTCTGGGGCCGCGGGGCAGGACTGGAGAATGCTGGGAAGGGTCTCTCTGGTGCAGTGGGCCTGCAGTTCTCCTTTTTTTTTTTTAATTTTTAAAATTTAGAAAAATGTTTATTTATGTATTTATTTGATACTGGGTCTTACTATGTAGTTCCTGTCTCAGCCTCCCCATCCCTGGGATTATAGGCATGTGCCACCCCACCCAATGCCACCCTGACCAGCTCGGTGGGGGTCTGGCATGGCATGTATTACTGGGGATTGAACCTGAGTCCTTTTACATGCCAGGCAGGTTCTTAGACTACTGAGCTATGTCTCCAGCCCAAAGCATTTGTAAGCTAACAACAATTGAAGCAAAATGTTGGTGTTCTTCGGTCTAAAACTTATTTTCATGCTTGCAAAACAATTGATCTGTTTATATAGTGAATCACCTTATCTATGGAATATCATATATATAAAAAGTGCTGTCAAACTGAGCTTTCTTCCATTTTCTTCTCTGAATTCTTAGGTTTTTTTTTTTTTTTTTGGTGGAACCAGGGATTGAACTCAGGCTCTTGCACTTGCCAGGGAAGCACTTATTCCACTGAGCCACCTTCTCAGGCCCGGTTTCCTTTCCTTTCCCTACAGGGTCTACAAGATCTCACCACAAGGATAGGAGTCCTAGTGATCCTCCTGTTTGCAGCCTCCCAAGCACTGGCATTACAAGCGTGCACCACCATGCCCAGACTCATTCGCCATCCCAGCGCATTCCTGGGGCAGGCTTCATGACATGCCAGGGATTGAACCCCCTGTCACTGCATGTGCCTGAACAGGCACTTTAATCTGTGAGCTGCCTGGCCAGCCCCCAGGGTCCTTAATTTTTAGTGGCCCTTCCTGTATCCAGAGAAAAAGAATCCTCTCTTCTCATTTCCCTTTTAGTTTGATGTAGTAATATCCAATAAGATATAAGCTGAATCAGCACATAGAACTTTCAGAACGTGTGCTCATTCACTTTTTTTTTTTTTTGTATTGTAGGGCGGGGTCTACATGGTGTTTATGGTCTCACTACTACACTGGACTCGTAGTGATCCCCCTGTTTACAGCCTCCCAAGAGCTGGGATTATAGGCACGTGCCACCACGCCCAGTCTCAATAGCCATCTCAGTGCACCCCGGGGTGGGGGTGGGGTGGCGGCCAGCAGGGCATAGGAAGCTTATTCTATGTCCTCTTCTTTTTGGCCACAGTGTGGTATGATAGTTGGAGCCTGAATGGTCTTCATGGACTGTGAAGCAGAAGCCATGTGATAGGGGCGGTAGAGCGAAGAACAGGAACTTGGTCTTAATTCATGGAGTGGTTTATCAGCTCTAGAGGGATTTCTAGATCTTTTCAATGTCAGGGAGAAGATAATGCATTTTGTTAGGCCCTGGTAATTTGGGATTTTCTGCTATAACTGAACCCAATTAAAATTGATAAATTGAAATTATAAATTATTTCCTTTTGAAAATATACCGTGTTGTGCTTCCCTTACTTAGTTTTGGTTAACTGCTGTATCTCTATTTGAGGAGGTAAGTCAAGTCTAAATGACGTCCTCATTGTAAGTAGTTAACAACAGTGTTATGGTTTGTGTGTAATTGTTCCCCCAAGCCTCATGCAGACATGGGGTGGCTTTTTTTTCTTTTTTTGTTGGTGGTACAAGGCATCAAACTCAGGACCTTAAGCTTGCCAGGCAGGCACTTACTCCACTGAGCTATTTCCCCAGCCCATGAAACAGCTTTTAGAGTTTGTGATTAGTTCTTGATCCAATGCTGGGATTATGGGTGTGAGTACTACACCTGCCCTGGCATAGATAATCTGCATTACAATGGAAGGAGGCTGGAAAGGTTTGCTAGCTGCCACAACTGCTGCCCTTTCCTTTGCTCTTCGCTGTTTTCTATCTCCATAAAGACTGCCCCCTGGCATGTGCCGCTCTGCCTTGAGCCAGCCAAATGCAGAATGAAATCTCCACTGTGAGCTAAATAAACTTTTTCTTCCTTAATTTTGGATATCAGGTATTTTGTCCCAGCAGCAAGAGAAAAGTAACTGAAATAAACAGTAAGACAGTACACTTTTTTTGGCAAAATTGGTTATTGAAGATTCAGAGATGTCACCTACAAGAGAAGCACTCAAACAACTTCAGCTGTTCTGATTGGGAGATTCTGGTCAGAGCTCAGAAGGCCAGAAGGCTAATAGAAAGGCGGCCTGTAAAGACCCGCTGCAGAAGTTTCTGCTGGGAAGAAGGACTGCATTGGTTGTTGGACTCCAGATAATTTATGCTATGGTTTGGCCAAAAGACTATCTAAATTTTGCTCGTGTCCAGAGACTTTGCCTAAGACTGAGTTTCAGTGTGGCGGACTGATTAATCTTTCAAAGGATATTTCATTTATTTTTATTTTTATTTTTGCAGTATTGGGGATTGAACTAAGGACCTTGCTCTTGGCACACAAGCACTTATTCTACTGAGCTATCTCCCTGGCCCTCAAAAGATATTTCAAAGCAGCCAAATGTTAGGGTGGTCACATGGCTGTTGTTGAGGGCTTTTAGCCAGATTTATGTTGAGAATGAAGAGCAAGGAACCCAGAAGGATGGTGCAAAATGTTGTGAGTTTGACCAGAAAGGAAGCACCAAGCTGTGGATTGCAAAGATGGAGCTGAGAGGCTCTCCACTATGGAGAAGGAACAAGAGAATGCAAAGGATGGCCTGAGGGCATCAAGGAGGAGGAAGGTCTCCACCCTTTGCAGGCTCAGAACTGCAAAGGCTCAGAACTGCAAAAGGGCTTTGCCTTGAGGGGAAAGCTGCTGAGCCCTATGTTCTAGAATAGTGGCACCAGTCACACCACATTCCAGAATGGTGCCAGCATGGAGAATTTGTTCCTGGGAATCAGGGTCAGAGTGCTCAGCCACCCAGGCACTCAACCCCTACAATCGAGAGAAAGGAAAACCTGGCTACTGCTCCAGCTGGCAGCAGACCTTGGCATCATCCAAGTGGTAATGGTTTTAGGCATGTGCAGAATGCAGGAGTTCTGAGGTTAAGAAGGCTTCCACCTCAATTTCAGAAGAAGACCTGGGAGGCCAGGCAGTGTGCACCAGAGAGGGCAGTGTGTGAAGCTGTGAGAGAGAAGCCCATTCAGTGGAAAAGCCAGAAGTTTGGAAAAGCCAGGAACATGGATCATCTAAGGGAAACTGCAAGGAAGGAGCAAAGCAGGCCTGAGAAAGAAGCCATGGGAGCTACAACCACTGGAAGTGCCATAGGAGCGGAGCCATGTAGGGCCTTTGGAGCTCACAACTCAGTGCACACTGCTTGGGATGTTCCAGTTGGAACTATGGGACTTAACATTTGCCCTGCTGGATTTTGGACTTATGTTGGTCCCAGTGTTTTGTATTCCCCTGTTGTTTGCAACTTTTGGACTGGTAATGTTTATCTTGTGGCTTTGAATGTTGGATGTGTTTAACTTTCCTTTTGTACAGGTGCTCTGGATCTTGGAGGAGACTTGGGAGTTGACTTTTCAGCCATGCTGAAACTGTTGGGACTTTGACAACTCTTAGAGATGGACTAAAA
>PVKA01035545.1:0-22530 GCA_004027165.1 Ctenomys sociabilis
AGGAAAGGGGATCTACATGTGGGGAGAAAGGAGGGTACAAGGAATAAAACAATCATGATGTGTTATGTATATAGTCATACTAAAATGAAAATCAATTTCACATATTACACACACACACACACATATATATATAGATAGATCGATAGATCGATAGATAGATAGATAGATAGATAGATAGATAGATAGATAGATAGATAGACAGACAGACAGAGATAGATAGACTGTCTGTGTCCAGGAACAGAGATATGTGACATCTAGAAGAAACTACTGCTGGACAGTGCCTTGCACACAACATTATACTCCAAGCAATGTTTTCTAGTGGCTGACAGAGCAAGCAAGGCATAGGAGGGAGTCTTGGAAGATGGACTCAGGCTGTAACAGTGTGGGTTATCGCAGCAGTCTGGTATGGTGCAAAGAGTACTGAGTGGAGAGCTGAGAGACTCTGGGAGCCCCTTCCAGCTCTGCCACTAACTCAGAGTGCATATATGGTCAACTCACTCTCCCTGTGCAACCTGTTTCCCACCCATAAAAATAAAGATCAGTGCTTGTTTCACCAGCACATACGCTGAACCTGGGGTCCTGCAGAGACGATGAACATGGTTCCTGAGCAGGGTTCACATGCAGATTTGTGAATCAGCCCACACTAAAGAAGAACAAAGGACCATTTATTTCCAACGTTTCTTCTAAACATTTGGGGTGTCTAGGGTAGTGAGGGAGGAGACGGGAGAATAAAAAGACTGAGAAGGGGTTGGTGCTTGACCCCAGTGAGCGCCTTGGCTCTGAGAGGTCACTCTCTTCATTCTTTGTCCCAGTGGGAGGAGATCAGTGGCGTGGATGAACACGACCGTCCCATCCGCACATACCAAGTGTGTAATGTGCTGGAGCCCAACCAGGATAATTGGTTGCAGACAGGTTGGATCAGCCGCGGGCGTGGGCAGCGCATCTTCGTGGAGCTGCAGTTCACACTTCGCGACTGTAGCAGTATCCCTGGTGCTGCAGGCACCTGCAAGGAGACCTTCAATGTCTACTACGTGGAAACCGAGGCTGACCTGGGCCATGGGCGTCCCCGCCTAGGAGGTAACAGACCTCGCAAGATTGACACTATAGCAGCTGATGAGAGCTTCACGCAGGGTGACCTGGGTGAGCGCAAGATGAAACTGAACACAGAGGTGCGTGAGATCGGCCCGCTCAGCCGACGAGGTTTCCACCTGGCCTTCCAGGACGTAGGCGCATGCGTGGCACTGGTCTCTGTGCGTGTCTACTACAAGCAGTGTCGTGCTACAGTGCGGGGTTTGGCTGTGTTCCCAGCTACCGCAGCTGAGAGCGCCTTCTCCACATTAGTGGAAGTGGCGGGGACATGCGTAGCACACTCAGAAGGGGACCCCGGAAGCCCTCCACGCATGCACTGTGGTGCTGATGGTGAGTGGCTGGTGCCTGTGGGCCGCTGCAGCTGCAGTGCGGGATTCCAGGAGCGTGGTGACATCTGCGAAGGTATATGATGGACTGGGAGGTGTGGAGCGGGAGCCCAGAGAGCAGGTGGCAATTGGGGGATGCAACACAGATAGGAGTGGAGGTGCTGTGGGTTCTGGAGCTGGAGGGGTCATCATCTTTTGTGGAAGTTCTAATGGACCCAGTGAGCGAAGTTACCAAGAGGTGACTGACTCCATACAAGGAGGCTCAACAGAACCTGTATTTCAGACTGTAATAGGCAGCTCACAGGTCTTTTCACTTATTCACATAGCAAACAAGTCATCATTGTCATTTGACAGATAGAAAGACTCAAAGAGATCAATACCTCACTTGCAAAGTCAGAAGATGGGAAACCAGGATTTGAATGCAGGTTTGCTCAGCTCTCAGGTTCTACCACACCGTGCCACCTTTCCTACACATAGGAAAGAACTCTATAGCACCCGAAGCTTTGGGCTAGCATTATAGGGAGTGAGCTCCCCAACACACACAGCCGCCTACTATATGCTGCATATGTTGGAGGCTGGCTGGGGTATTGTTGAGCTCAAGGGAAAGGAGGAGCTTGCACCACATGACTGTGAGGATCCCACTCAACTGTCTGAGCTAGAATCACTGTATCCTGGGGTGCTCCATGATGGGTTTCGGGTAGGCCCTTTCATCAGTGGGGATATTAGAAACAGACCTCTCCTTGTGGGTCTGCAGCATTGGAAGCAGGGCATGAAGATGGGATTGCAAATGTATACCTTTAATGTAGGAAGATCAAGGGATGCATTTTCTAAGCCAGGTCCTTTTTGTGTGCTAAGACAGCAAATGAATCAGACATAGTCCCAGCTCTTGAGACACTCATGTATAGATGGAGAAAGGCAAGGATTAAAAAAATCACATGGTGGTGACATAATACAACAGAGGGATGCAGAGTGGTGGGAAGGCAGAGGAGGAAGAAACTAAACTTATGATTCCATTGTTCAATCATCCATTCAACAGGAATACATTTATTCAGGTGTACATGTATATAGATGAATACCACCTTCCATCCCTGGGGAAAATTGTGCTTTAGTGATCAACTCAGAGGCAAGAGCCTTCCAGAGCTCTCCAGGATCTTGTTCTGTGCTCTCTAGCTCTCACTGCAACCTCTGTTTTTATACTTACCCCCAAGATATATGGTGATCTAGTTATGTGAATTTCCACTACTAGACTAGAAACTTCTTGAGCCCAGGCCCTAGGGGTTATTAGTCTCAGAAGTCCCAGCATCCATAGCAGGACATGATATAGGGCAGATGCTAAGTGGGAAGGGTGAGCAAGTGGTTGGCATAGGTTGTGATGCATGCCAACAGAGAACTAAGGATGCATGGAAGAGAACCCAATTCCAAGGCTGAAGAAGTTCCCAGAAAAAGTGAGAAGGCAGGCCTGGGGAGATAGCTCAGTTGAATAAGCACTTGTCTGGCAAGCACAAGGGCCTGAGTTCAATCCCTGGCTCTGCCAAAAAAACCCCCAAGAACTGAGAAGACTTCTATTCAAGGCAGCTGAAAGCATCCTGGGATCAGCAAATGTGTGCAGAAGCACTAATCAGCCCTGGTTAGTGCTAAGCCAGGGCAGTTAGAACAGGGGAGGGGTGGGGGTGGAGAGAGGCTGGGGCAAATCATGGAGGGACCATGAATATCAGGAAAAAGGACTTAAGATTTATACTTCAGAACAATGAGTTGTCTTAGTTACTTTTCTCTCATTGCTGGGACAAAATACCTGACACTCAAAATGGAGGAAAGGTTTATTTAGCTCACAATCAGAGGAGGTTTCAGTCCATAATCAGTTTGCTCCAAGGTAGAATGGCACATGGCAGAGAGCGGCAGTTAATGGCAGTGGAAAACAGCAAAGAACAAAGGGAGAAGCAGTGGCTGCAGCAGCTAGCAAGCCTCTCTCCATCCCTTATACTGCATCCAGGCTATCTGCCCCAGGGTGGGCATAGCACTCACACCCATAAGCCCAGCATTGGAGCATGGATTAATCACAAACTCTAGAAGCCACCCCAATGACTGCATGAGGCTTTGGGGGGGATAACTAGACACGGTAACAAGCAATGATTAATCAAACATGTTCAGATTGACATTTTGAAAGACCATTTGAGCTGCAATAGCAAATAAAGGATTGGAGAGGAAGGATTAGAGGCCAGAAGATGAGGAAGAGATAGTATAACAGTCCAGGAGAAAAAGGATGGGCTTTTGGACTAAGGTAGTTGCAGAGATCCTTGAGAACTAGTGATGGACATGATTGGGATATAGCAACCAAATCACTTAGTGGCTGAATGACATAGGAGATGGGCATCCTTTGACTCCTACACTGCTGGGGAACAATGGACAGAGGGATCATCCACTGGAACAGAACACAAGATGTGGCTTGGCAGGTACACTGAGGGGAGTTGCAAGAAAGTGGAGTTGAAGCTTAGAGCACAGGTAGTACTTGAAGCTGTGGCTAGGATATAAACCAGGGGAATTATGGAGTAAGAAGCAAGAGGGCCAACAGTGCAGACTTGCAGAGAAGCAATATTTAAAAAGTGGCAAACCAGAGCCCATTAAAAATACTGGGGAGTGGGAAGAGAATGGATGACAGCCAGGAGGGGGTATGTACAATCCCAGGGAGATGGCAGGATCCAGAGGGGAGCAGCCTCCAACGTCACTGAACAGTCAGCCAAATTGGGGATTGGGCAGTGTCCACTTCATGAGTGCAGTTTCAGCTGATTGGAAAGAGCACATTACAGCAGGCTGAGAGTGAAGGACAAGGAGCAGCTGGAGGGATCAAGAAGCTTGGATTTGAAGGGGTAGAAGAGATGGCATCTTCAGGTCGTCACTGGGTAGAGAGGGTGCAAGTGCATGTGTGCGTGCATGTGTATGTTTGTGTGTGTGTATACACTGTCATTTGAACATAGTCAAAGAACTTTTACTATAGAAGGAAGATGAACCTAGAGTAGAGATAGATGGGCAAGCTTTCAAAGGAGGTAGCTGTCCCTTCCTTTAGGACTGAAAATGAGGAGGGAGACAAGTGTGAATGGTGTGTATGGGTTAATGCCCAGATGCTAAAGGAATTACCAACTGATGGCTTCTCTCTTGAGGTGGGAAGGAGGACATCTGTACAGTGGACAGCCCCACTCTTTTGTTTACTTCTCTAGGTATTTACAACAGTGCCTGGCTCATTGTATGATAAAACTATGAATGAGTCAGGGGTTGGGGAAGGTTTGGATCCATGCTCTAGAACAACACACGCATGCAAGCAAGCATGTATGCAGGTGTGTGTGCATGCATGCGTGTGCGCACGTGCGCGCGCGCACACACACACACACTGAATTTAAGTCTACTTCTAGTCAGTGCTGAGCTCCCTTCCACTTGCTGAGACCAGACAAAAGCCGTGAAGGCCTTGTCTCTGCCTTGGGGACAGGAGCTGGGGATAATACCAGGAAAAGGTTCAACAAAGAAGTGCTATTTCAAGTGGGGTTTGGATAATTATTGAACTACATTACAGGGAGAAAAGGGGTATGCTAGGAGGCAAGTCCTGGAAGCGTGACAAGGAGAGTTCGTTGTGGCATGGGCATGGTGACATCAGTGAAAGTTGCTGGGGCATTTTAGGAAGAGAGATAGTGGTCAGAAGTGTGTTTAGTAAGCCCAGGCCTTCCAGGTGTCTTCTTCAGCTAAGTACATACTCCTCTCAAGAGGTAGGTGGGTTGTGGAGGAGAGAGTACTAAGATACTCTTTACCCTTTTTTGTTTCTCTCTTTACTGAACCTGGCTCTTGTTCTCCTTGTTGTCATTACAGGAATCAGTGAAAGAACTGGGTTCCTCTTTGGGGGAGAATCTGGGCATATGATCTTTGTGGGACTGCCCAGATTTCAGGGCCTCAAGCAGCGTATCCTCTGAGGGTCCACAGGGCATATGTGAGCTCCTGCTATTGGTTGGCACAAGGGGAACTACAGATAAGAAGGATAATTTGGGATCTTCCTAAGAAGTACCTTTTAACTGTCAGGATCTATGAAAGTAGCCTCTGAAGAGGGTGAGCTCCCCATTCTGCAGATTATGAGCAAAGGCCATGGCTGCTGCTTAGACAACTGCCACAGATCAGCCTGGGGGAGCTGAGCTAGATGACCTCTGTAATTCTGACTCTGACCTTGAGGAGAGAAGGCAGGTGCTGGCTTTCAGGAATCCCTTTCTGAGCGTGCACTGCAACACATCACTCCTCTAAACACAGCCTCTAAGAAAGAGATAGCCATACTGCTCCTGCTGGGACCACACAGAGAGCAGCTAAAACAGCAGCCTTTTTTGTACACACAGGGTTGAGCACCTCTAGCATTCTTCCTACAAGGCCCCGAGACCTGGCACACAGGGTCACCTCCCCCAAGCCTGCCCTGGCCCCTGCCTTCTTCATAGCTCAGGCAGACAGGCTGTTATTAGTGCCTCATTTAACTAAGTCCAGAGAGGTACAAGGAATAGCTTGGCTAATGCTGTGTAGCCCAGGCCTTCTGAATCCCAGCCTCAGTAGTAGCTGGGCCCATGATTCATCATCAAGACAGTAACTTCCAAAGGCTCTGGGCCCCTGAGACCCTCTCCCAAGTGTGTTGTCTGGGACTCTGGGCAAGCTGAGTCCTCAGCCCTGAAGACAACAGGTATCTTCAGCTCCTCCCTCTCTTAAAGACAGTTCTTCCTGAGGTTCTGAATTCCTGCTGTTGTAGTAGGCCTTCTTGGAGCTGGACAGCAGCAACCTTCAATCACCAGCTAAACTGAAGGGGAGGCCCATGGTGCAAGGTGAGGAGCTCTGAGCTCACCAGAGCTCAGAGAGGAGGGGCCAGGAGCCACTGCATCCCTCTTTCCTCTCTGGCCCAGCTGGAGAGAAATTGTTTAAAGTGGGTGTTTCCACCTTTCCATGTCAGGCCTGTGAAAAAAGAATAATTATCATCAGTATTGTGTGAGAGTAGTCTGTACAGGGCTCATGTTTTATTTCCGTCTTGTTCTGTCTCAGTGCCCTCCCACAAACCTGGCAAGACTCAGACAGGACAACTGACATACCCAAACCCTGCTCATTCAGCTATGTATATATAAGCCCATGCTATTATCGGCTGCGTTTTGGGTGAGGGAGGAAGGGAGAGAAGCAATTGAGCAGGTCAAGACTAGGGCTGGACTTGTGGTCCAGGAAATTGTCAGAGTCTTTCTTTTCTCTCCACCCTCCTCCAACTTGCCTGGCTCTGCTTCCAGAGGAGAAGCCAGGGTACTAGTTAGGGATGCATGACACACTAAGTGAAGGTGGGCGATGGGAGCCTGGCATAGTTAGCATGTGCCAGAATGCAGGTGTGGGTGTGTGTCCGTGGGCAAGTGCAGGCCAGCTTTGGGGCTCCTATCTTCCATCCTTTTCTCTATCCCAGGACCACACAGTTCAGCTCATTTTTGTCTAAGGAGTCTTAGAGCAATGTAATGTGGCCTTGGAAAGGGTGGGCTGGGTTGGGGGCCTAGGAGCTAGACAAGTAAGCTCAAGAACATTAGTCTCTTCTTGTTAGTATTTGTGCTGCCAAAGTGAGCAGTCTCTTCATTTTAAAAATTGGGGGGATGCTGAGTATGCTGATGAATGATTATACTCCCAGAATTCAGGAGGCTGAGTCTGAGGCAGGGAGATCCCTATGAGCTCAAGGCCAGCCTGAGCTATATAGTGAGTTGAAGGCCAGCCGGAACTATACATCGTGAGACCCTGTCTCAACAAACAAAAACTAGGTGAAGTCATGCCTCACAGGTTGGAGAAGGAGGCATACAGAAAAACTAAACGAATGATTACTGTGAGGACCAAGGGCCCGCGCGCTGCAGGAACTCGGTCCTCAGTCCCAGAAGCTAAATCTCAGGAAAAGGGGAGACCAGCTGTGGAGGAGCCCTTTCCTCACCGGCCCCTCCCCGCAGCCTGCCCCCCAGGGTTTTACAAGGTGTCCCCGAGGCGACCCCTCTGCTCTCCGTGCCCGGAGCACAGCCGGGCCCTGGAAAACGCTTCCACGTTCTGCGTGTGCCAGGACAGCTACGCGCGCTCGCCCACCGACCCGCCCTCGGCCTCCTGTACCCGTGAGTGCCCCTCCCGGCCACGGCCGCTCCGCGGGGATTGGGGTGCCTATGGGGAGGCCTGGGGTTCGGTGAGGGGGGACGACCCGGAGTGCTGGGGATGGGACAGGGAGAGCAGCCCTTACGGGGAGGGGAGCGAGAGGAGGCCTGGGAGGGAGGAAGCCAGGCATAGACAGAAGGCCAGGTTGGGAGCCCGGGCGGTCCCCCGGCCCCAGTCCAGCCCCCCACCCCCGCCCCCAGCCTGTCAGCGGCCCGCCCCCTCCTGGCTCGCCCCGGCCCGGCCCGCTGAGCGCCCCCTTCCCCCACGCCCCCAGGGCCGCCGTCGGCGCCCCGGGACCTGCAGTACAGCCTGAGCCGCTCCCCGCTGGCGCTGCGGCTGCGCTGGCTGCCCCCGGCCGACTCCGGCGGCCGCTCCGACGTCACCTACTCGCTGCTGTGCCTGCGCTGCGGCCGCGAGGGCCCGGCGGGCGCGTGCGAGCCGTGCGGGCCGCGCGTGGCCTTCGTGCCGCGCCAGGCCGGGCTGCGGGAGCGCGCCGCCACGCTGCTGCACCTGCGGCCCGGCGCGCGCTACACCGTGCGCGTGGCGGCGCTCAACGGCGTCTCGGGCCCGGCGGCCGCCGCGGGAGCCACCTACGCGCAGGTCACCGTCTCCACAGGGCCGGGGGGTAAGGCCAGCCGCGCCGCGCCCGCGTCGCCCGCGTCGCCCGCGTCGCCCGCGTCGCCCGCCCCGCCCCAGCCGCCCAGGCGGACGCCGTGCGCGCGGCTGCAGAGGCCGAGCGCCCGGGCCCCGCGGCGGCGCCTAAATCCCCGAGAGGGCGTGGGCGCGGGAGCGTGGTGGTGAGGACGGGAGCCACGTGGAGTCCCCTCCCCGCTCCTGGACATGTCGCAGATGCCACTGTGCTGCCCTCCGCCCTGCCTCTGATTTCCCAGAGGAAATAGGGGTGGGAAGTCCCTTCTGCCTTTCCTTCAAACGCATGAACAAACCAGAACCGAACACAATACAGCCGAATCCTTGCTCCCATCCTGTGTCCCACTCAGAAGAGCCTAGCGCTGGGTCCCCTCCCTCCGCGCCTCCACCTGGCACGCGCGTGGGACACGGCTGCCACTCCGCGGGTTCTAGAAAAGGGCAGGGAAGCAGGGGGGCCCGGCCGCAGGGGCTGGCGTCCTCTCCGAGTCTGGAATTGGGGAGAATAAATGAAGATCTGCCACCTTTATACTACCCCCTCTTCATTCTTGACATTTAGTTTTCATTTATCTCCCAGCTGGGGTACGCTTTCAAGTAATCCCTTAGGCGTCCTTTGGAAGAAAGATAAGTAAGAGCTGAGGTTTCTGAATTCGTTTCCTATCTGAAGAGATGTGATTGCTTTGCGACCCCACTTCCCTGTCTCCTGGGACCCTACTTCTCTGTCTTCTGGTACTTGTATAGTCAGCAAAGTCTGAGGTTAGGGTTTCATTGTTTTAAGTAGCTTGAGTATATGCGTGTGCACACATACTGGTGTTTGAATGATTCCTTAACCCGCTGATGAAAATTAACGAACCAATATGGATTTCTTTTCATGGAATTTGCTTGGGATACCCTAACCCTTTTGATCTGCATTCTTCCCCCAACCGTGCATCCACACATCCCATTGTGGAAAACTTTCTTCAGCGATTGTTTTGACTGGAAGTTAAAACTGTCGCTAAACCCAGGGCTGTACAACCATTTTTTGATTCTCAACTCTTGTCACTTCCTTTCTCATTTTTAGTTTTCTTAATCTATTTCCTGTGTGTTTTGAGAGATTTCCCAGTCTGCCTGGTTTTGTGCGACAGCAGTTCTATTATCATCTCTGTTGTTATTTAATCGTTGCTATTGCATTTTCACTTTAAAACATTAAGTATAAGGCCGTCACACGTGCCTGTGATCTCAGCACTGGGGATGCTGAGGCGGGAGGATCACTATGAGTTCAATGCCCACCTGGACCACATGCGACACCCTGTCACAAACAAACAAATATTCTCAGTACAGAAAAACTAACTATAATCCAGACATAAACTATGATTATCTTGAGGTATTTATTTCCCAGAATTTTTTTATATCCATGTCCATAACTATCTACTATAAATTCTCCTTTCTAATATATGTAATACTGACTTTCCATTTGGCATTTCATGTTTACAACCCTGCTCTTTTAATATAGAAGAAAACACTCTTCCATTTTCCTTTGATTAATAAAAATGCTAAGTTTCTAACAGAGCACTATGGCACATACTTGGGAAACTGAAGCAAAAGGAACCCTTGAGACCAAGAGTTTAAGGCCAGCCTGGGCAACACAGGGAGATCCCGTCTCAGACACAAAAACATGGGCCACAGGCCAGGGACAAAGCTCAGTGGCACAACACCTGCCAAGACAAGTGCAAGTTCCAGAGTTCAATTCCTAATACAAAAAAACAAACAATGAAAAACCAAAGCACCCAAAACACTAAGCTTCCATTGCCTGAATGCTGCTCCATGCTGGGCACTGTGCACTACGAGTTTCTACAGCAACTCACTGAAATGGAATTCCATTTACCTTTCAGACAAGGAAACTGAGGCTGGAGAAGCCAAGAGAGACCCAGACACTCAGTGTGTCTGCCACTGAAGCCCTGTGCTCTGAACCTTGCGGCCACCTAGCACTTCTGATTTTTACTGTACTTTTTCTCTCAAAGATCAAGAATGGATCTGAATTTTATAAATTGCCTCTTAAGCACCTTTCAAAATGACCATACAGGAGCCGGGGAGATGGCTCAGTAGAATAACCTCTTACCTGGCAAGAGCAAGGGCCTGAGTTCAATCCCTGGTTCTGAAAAAAAAAAAAAAAAAAAAACTATGTTTTTCTTTGACCTGATAATATGAGGCTGTCCACCCAGATTTCTTTTATTTTCATTTATTTTTTTTGTACCAGGTATCAAACTCAGGTCCTAACGCTTGACAGGTAGGCTCTGTGCTGCTGAGCCATATTCCTCGCCC
Organism: Ctenomys sociabilis; assembly: GCA_004027165.1. Taxonomy (NCBI): domain Eukaryota; kingdom Metazoa; phylum Chordata; class Mammalia; order Rodentia; family Ctenomyidae; genus Ctenomys; species Ctenomys sociabilis. The sequence goes on from PVKA01035545.1 coordinate 10,527, forward strand.
CAGATTTCAAAGTGAACCCTCTGCATCCCTGGGTTATACTCTACTAGGTATGAATACTCTTGCTAGTTTGTTGAATTAATTTGCTCATATTTTAAGGTTTTTCTCCCACCTAGCTTTTAAAATCTTTATATTGGGCCTGGGAGATAGCTCAGTGGAATAAACGCTTCCCTGGCAAGCCCAAAGGCCTGAGTTCAATCCCCGGGTCCGACAAAAATAATAAAATCTTTATATTGCTGGAGTTTGAACCCAGGCCCTCATGAAGTATTCTATCTAAGCTTCACCCTCAGCCCAATAACTGTATATTTTAAATTTTCACCCAGGTGTGGTGGTGCACACCTATAGTCCCAGCACTCAGAAGGCTGAGGTAGGAAGAGAATGTGAGTTCAAGGGCAGCCTCAACTGCACAGCAAGACCTTGTCACACACAGAAAAAAGTTTTTTCTTAGTATTTGGAGTTTCCTCAGTACCTCCCTTTCTTTCTTCATATTGTGTGGCTGTGAATTCTCTTTTTTTCCCCTTAATTGTCCCTGCCAGAAATTTCTTTTCTTTTTCTTTGTCTTTTTGGCAGAACTGGGGATTGAACTCAGACCCTTGCACTTTCCAGGGAAGTGCTTATTCTACTGAGCCATCTCCCCAGCCCCAGAAATTTTTTAAAAAATAATTTTATTGAGAAACAAATAGCAATGAGACAGTTTCACAACTGATTACTAGCACATTTTCAATAATTAATACATTGCATATTGTTATCTTAGTGGTTATTCCCTGTATAAGATACAGACATGATATCCTGTCTCAAACACTATTAGAACAAACCTCTCTATTTGTTGAATTAAGAGAATGGAGCTGTATATCTATCCTAACTATTTTGAGGATATAGATACAAAATGATCATTTCTATCTCACTTTTTTGGTTAGTTTTGCCAGAGAAGGGCATTCCATTGTCATTTAAATACTGTGAGTGTATCATTTCAGCAAAATATCCCAATATAGTCCAGTAGTCCATAATAGTAGTGGGTTTTCTGTAAGACTGTCAATGTCTGAACTTGTTGACTTGAGCCTTTTACAGCTCAGTATATTAATATGGCTTTTCTTCCAGAAGTCTGGTTCTTTTTTTTTTTTGGCAGACCTGGGGATTGAACTCAGGCCCTTGCACTTGCCAGGAAAGCACTTATTCCACTGAGTCATCTCCCTGGCCCTGGCTTTACTTTTTATACTTCATTTTCATAATTTTCTGCTGAATGGTTAAGACCAAGAAAGAGCAAGACCTATATAACAAGAAATGTAGCTTTTGTATCTGACAAGGTTAGTCAAATCCCCTCTAGATTTAACCTGAAACCCTGTACTGCCCTTTGTAGATCCTTTGTCAGTGTCAGCCATGTGTGTGAGTCACAGCCATTGCTTGACCAATTTGCTCTCTGTGATAGCCTGAGAGAATGTTTTCTCTCCATGTGACTCTCCTTAGGCATACTCTACGTGATTGATGGAAAGTGATTGAAGAAATTTATTTTTTTAATATTAATTTTATTGAGAAAGAAATATCATTGAGACAGTTTCAAAACAGGTTAGTAGGACAGTTACAATAATTAATACACTGCATATGGTTGTCTTCGTAGTAGTTATTCATAGTACAAGATGCAGATATGATATCATGTCTAAACACTGTTAATACAAATCTTCTCATTGAACTAAGAGAAAGTAGCTGTATATCTATCCTATTTTATATATAGAGATGTATGCATATTTTTTCACTACAAAATGGTCCTTCATTTATATCCCCTTTTTTGTTTACTTTTGTCAGAGATGGGTATTCCATTGCCATTCAAATATTGTAGGTGTGTGAATTCAGCAAAGTAATCCAATATAGTCCAGTAGTCCATAATAGTAGTGGGTTATATGCAGGACTGGCAATGTCAGAAGTCGTTGACTTGAGCCTTTTACAGCTCAGTATATTAATATGGCTTAAAGGCTGGCCAAATAATTCAGCGGATTAAAGTGCCTGCAAGCAGGCACAGGGGCCTGGGGGTTCAATCCCCAGGTCTGCCAAAAAAAAAAAAAAAAAAAAATGAGACTGGGGCCTGTAATCCCAGCTCTTGGGAGGCTGTGAACAGGAGGATCACTACAAGTCTGATCTAGTAGTGAGATCCTGAACACCCTATAGACCCTTCCCTAAAATACAAAAAAAAAAAAAAAAAAAGCAGCTCTTTAGTTTCTCAATTCCACTGCTCTTTAATTTTGTCACTTATTTTGTACTTTACTGATGCTGTTCTCTTTATTTTCAGCAGTTTGCTTCTGGATGAGATTAGTGTTAGGTTATTTTTTATTTATTTATTTTTTTAATTGTCAGAGGACAAATTTTCACCAATTTAAAGATTTTAATTGGCTTTATTTTCCATTCTAGAGCCAGGCAGTATTTCTTTCCATAAAATAAAATAACTGTTCTCCCAGGCTAAGATGTTGGCTTTGTAAAGAGAAGACTATTAAACCAAGTGGGCCCTCATTGTCTGTGTCAGTGAAAACTGCCCCGCTTGGCAATGACAGCTGTTACTTCTGTACTGGCTTCTTGGAAAGCCAGCTGAGTTTTGGTTTGGGGATGCCACATCTCAGCATGAGTAATCCCGTTTTGCTTTTCAGTCTCTGGTCTACTGAGGTGCAGAAACCTCACCCAGAACAATGGCCTCCTCTAATTTGTATTTAACAGAGCCTGTGAATTCTGCTGGGGTCACATCCAACACATTTTTTAAATATAATATTATCATGCTGTTAGTATTGTTTTTTGAGTTGTGATCTATCTACTATTATATATATACACTATTGTATAAAAGGATACAAAGAATTGTATGGTGACACACACCTGTGATCCCAGTACTCAGTAGACTGAAGCAGGAAGATTGCAGTGAGTTTGAGGCCAGCCTGGAGTATGTAGTGAGACCTTGTCTTTTAAAAATCAGAAAGAAGGGACCCAGGAGATGGCTCAGTGGAATAAGTGCTTCCCTGGCAAGCTCAAAGGCCTGAGTTCAAACCCTGGTTCCGCAAAAAAAAAAAAAAAAAAAAAAAAAAAAAAAAAAAAAAAAAAAAAAAAAAAAAAAAAAAAAAAAGAATTAAAAAAAATAAAAATCAGAAAGAAAGAAAAAGAAAGGAAGAAAAAGAAAATATAGGATATAGGGGACTGGGGAGATGGCTCAGTGGAATAAGCACCTCCCTGGCAAGCTCGAAGGTCTGAGTTCAATCCCTGGTTCTGAAAAAGAAAGAAAGAAAGAAAGAAAGAAAGAAAGAAAGAAAGAAAGAAAGAAAGAAAGAAAGATATATTTAAGTGTTTTTCTTTTTTTTTTTTTTTTTGCAGTGGGGAGACATTCATATAGCTTTTTTTGTCTTTACTTGCATACAGTCTGCAACCAGTTCTAATTCTATCACCTTTTCATCACCCCTAAAAAAACAAAACCTGTTAGCACCCAGCCACTCCCCATGGCCTCCAGGATGTGGTAACTACTAATTACCTTGTGCCTCTGTGCTTGCCTGTTTGGGGCGTTTCAGCATGCAATAGTACTCACTTGTGAACTTTCAGGTCTGGCTTCCTTCATTTGGCCCGTTGTTCGGTTTATCCATTCTGCCCTGTGTGTCAGCATTATGTTGCTGTCTATGGCTGAATGATATTCTGTTGCATGCCTATGCCACGATTTCGTTTATCCATTCATTAGCTGACAAGCATTGATCTGCTATGAATGATGTCTCTGTAAATATTATGATTGAAGTCTTTGTCTCTCATAGATAAACTTTGGCTTTGTTTGTACATTTGTTCACTTTGCAGTGCCAGGGACTGAGCAGGGCCTGGCTCGTGCCAGGTGAGCAGGCGAGGGCCCTGCCCCCAGGGCAAGCCCTAGTCCTCGTGTAGGAGGCCTCAGGTGCAGATATAGTTTTCACTTTTCCTGGGTTTACCCTTAGGGGTAGAAAACAGGGAGAGTGCTCTAAGAAGTTAAATTGGATGGTAAGGACCCTGATCCCATAGTGTCCTGATAAGGAAGGAGGAGGTCCAAGGCTGCCTGGCTCTCTGTCCAAGTGTGTATGGAGGAAAGGCCACATGAAGACCCGGGAACAGATGGTTTTGTGAAGTCAAGAAGAAGCACAAAAGACAGATCTCTGGGCATGGTGGACTGGGACTTCTAGCCCCCAGGAATATGCAAAAGTATATTTTTATTGTTTCGGCTACCTGGTCTATACTTTACTGTCTTATTACAGTAACTTGAACTGAATAAATACATATTGTAGCTCTTTTACTTTTTGTTTTGTTTTGAGACAAGGTCTGGCTGTGTAGTTCAGGCCAGAGTGGCCTCCAACTCAGGCAACCCTCTGGCCTTGACCTCCCAAGTACTGGGATCACAGGTGTATGCCACCACACCAGGCTTTTAAAACTTCTAAGGACCACTTTTTTTTTTTCTTTTTTTTTTTTGCATTGGTGGTGCTGAGGATTGAACTCAGGGCCTTCACACTGAGCTCTATCCCTTCCATCTGTTCCTTGTTTCCCCCCTCTCTTTCTTCCTCCCTCTCTTTCTTCCTCCCTCTCCTTCTTCCCCCCTCTCTTTCTTCCTTGTCAGGCTCTCACTCAGTCATTAGGTTGCCCAGTCTGGGGTCAGATTTGGATTCTCCTGCTTCAGCCTCTGAGAATTTTGAAATTGCAGGCTTATACCATTATGCCCAGCTAACCCGTAAAGGCCTTATCAGATATATGATTTGCAAATATTTTCTCCTACTCTGTGGGTTGTCTTTCACTGTTTTTTCAGAGTGCTCTGTGAATCACAAAAAGCATGTAATTTTGATGCAGTATAATTTTTCTGCTTTTAAAAATTGGTTGCTTGTACTTTGGGTGTTATTTCTAACATTAGCTGTTATTACCTAATCCGAGATCTATGCCTATATTTTTTCCAGTATTGTGCTTTTGAGTCAAATTATTTTAGAGGATGTATTTTTCATTTCCAGATGAGTTGCTTTTCCTTTATCTTTTCGTTTCTCATTTTACTCTTCTGTGGTTAAAAAAAAAAAAAGACTTTTTGAGGGCAAAAAGCAAGATAGCTCGGGAGACTAGGTGCTTACTTAGGCAAATTCAGGAACCAGGGTTCAATCCAGGGCACCACAGGCCATGCTGGCCCTGTCTTTGGCAGGCTGAGCTGGCCACTGAGACTGGGTATGGTGGCCCACACTTGGAAACTCAGCACTAGGGGCCTGAAAACAGGAGGATCACTATGAGTCCACGCTGCGTAGTGAGACTCTATACAACATACATAAAAAAATTTCCCAGGTGCCGGGCATGGTGGCACATGCCTGTAATCCCAGCACTCGGGAGGCTGAGGCAGGAGGATTGTTGTGAGTTCGAGACCAGCCTGAGCTACAAAGTGAGCTTAAGGCCAGCCTGAACTGCATAGTGAGACCCTGTCTCAAAAAGACAAAAAAAAAAAAAAAATTTCCCAGGGGCCACCCATTCAGGGTCCCCCTCCTGTCCCTCCCTTGGACAGGAGCTTTCTTCCCCTCAGTAAATATATTCTGCTCATAAAATTTTTTAAAGGTTTTTGTGTAATTTTTCCTCTTTTAAAATAGCTAGGCACAGAAGTGCATGTCTGTAATCCCCACACTCAGGAGGCTGAGGAAAAAACAATGCCAAGAATTCAAGGCCAGCCTGGGCTACATAGTGAGACCTTGTCTTAAAAAAGCAAAAATAAATAAAAAGTTGTATTAAATTTGGAGGTTTTCTTTGCCATATGAGATATAGCAAATAAGTACACTATCCCGTGGCAAACAATGTGCATTATTCTGTAGTGTTTTATTCCATCCCTCTCTTTTTCTGTCTATATTACATAAAGTATGTAATTTGATTTGATTTCCTTCTTACTTTATACTTGATGTTAGGTTTTCCACTCTACTGTGATTTTGTCAACACTCTTTGTATTTTCTATGAAATGTTTTTTGAAATATTTTAGTTTTGCGAATGTGCTTTTAATTTCCTGCAGTTTCCGTCCCATCATTTTCACCGTGTCTGCTCCTGCTTTTCCAGCTGCCCTCTCCTCCTGGCCGTCCTCTCCCGATTTCTTTCTCACTGAAGATGTGAGGCAGGCTCCCCCTTTCTCACGCATCATACCAAATCCCTTCTGAGATCGACTCCTGCCAAGTCTTCAGAATAACCTTGATGTTCCATCATTCTAAAATATTTTTCATTTGCCCAGTTTCTTGATATTTTCTATTTATTTGTTCTTGAACAAGGAATAGCTGGTGTTTGCCAAAAATACATGTGAATTGCCCTTTGGGTTTGTCTGGAGGCTTTTGGCTGCAAGTAACAATAAATCTCAATTCAACTGACCTTGAGGGCTTGAGAGATGGCTCAGCAGAATAAGTGCTTCCCTGGCAAACCAAGGGCCTTAGTTCCATCCCTGGTACCCCCCCTCAAAAAAACATTTCACTGACCTTAACTGAAATGATTCTTAGGTTTCCTGAGAAGACTACAGTTAGTGCGAGTTAATTTAGCAGTTCAGCAATGTCCTCAAGCACCAAGTTTTTTCTGTCTACCCTGCCACCTTTCTCACACGGACAGGTTCCTTCATGATGGCAGGTTGCCTTGACAGCCCCAGAGAGCATCTCCTTATCATCCAGCATGAAAAGAGCTCTTCTTGTTTGGTCTGGTGTGGTCTGGTCTTGTGTGGTCTGGTATGGTGTGGTGTGGTGTGGTGTGGTGTAGTCTGCTCTGCTCTGCTTTTCTTTTCTCCCTTCTATTCCCCTTCCCTCTCCTCCCCTCCCCTCTCTGAAGATTGAACCCCTTTTTGAGACAAGCTCTCACTATGAAACTCAGGCTGGCCTTGAACTCACTATGTAGCCCAGGCTACACACAGGAGGATCTCACTGTGGTCCTCCTGCCTCAGTTTCTTGAACGCTGGGTTTATAGGCATGCACCACCACATCATGCAAATAATTGTGTCTTTTTTTTTTTTTTTTTTTTTTTTTTTGCTAGCTCAGGATGCCTTCAGGGCAGGTCTGGTAAGGCTTGAGGATCTGGGGATCGAACCACAGCATCCTGATTATTTTGTATAATCAGTCACAAAAACTGAACTAGTGGCAGGCCCCCAATCATGTTTTCCTTGAATGATTTTTTTTTTTTTTTAAGGTCAGTCAAATTCCCTCCAGATTTAACCTGAAACCCTGTACCATCCTTTGTAGATCCCTTGTCAGCGTCAGCCATGTGGATGAGTCACAGCCATTTCTTGACCGATTTGCTCTCTGTGAAAGCCTGAGAGAATGTTTTCTCTCCACGTGACTCTCCTTAGGCACACTCTACATCATCGATGGAAAGTGATTGAAGAAATTTAGTTTACTGGGAGTACAGGCACACATTGCCATGCCTAGCCCTTGAACTATCTTTTTTTTTTTAAGAGCAAGCAATCTTTCGGGCTGCTGTGGCTCAGTGGTAGTGTGCTTGTCTCTCACATGGAAAGCCCTGGGCTCAGTGAAGTCCTACGTGCTGGAGCGGTGGGGGTGGGGAGAAGAATTGAAGGAGATGAAGAACCCTTTTTTAGACATCCCCTCTCCTTCAAAGGTGAAGAAAAGGAAAGATGTATTCTGTGCATGTGCCAGCTCCCCATGATGAATGTAATCATGATGTACTGCAAACATGTTGTACTACTAAAAAATAAAAAGTCCCCTCTAGCCATGTGTTGTGGTGCACACCTGTAATCCAGAACTTGGGAGACTGAGGCAGGAGGATCACCATGAGTTCAAGGTCAAAGGGCTAGGGAGATGCTCAGTGGAATAAGTGCTTCCCTGGCAAGCCTAAGGGCCTGAGTTCAATCCCCAGTTCCACCAAAGAAAGAAAGAAAGAAAGAAAGAAAGAAAGAAAGAAAGAAAGAAAGAAAGAAAGAAAGAAAGAAAGAAATTCAAGATCAGCTTGGACTACATAGTGAGTTCAAGGCCAGCCTGAATTATATAGTGAGACCCTGCCCACCCTTGAAAAAAGAAAAAAAAAAAGAATTCCCTCTCTTCTTAGCTAACCTCTCTTGTTGACCAGAACTGAATCTTAAATGCAGCTTAGACCAATCATTGGTAGAAGGGGTGAATGCACGCTAGTGCACTGGCACAACCAGAATTCCCCTGAGCCAACCATGGGAGAAGAGCAGACCCTAAATTAAAACTTGGGCTCAGCCAACAGGGAAGGAAGATGTGGTTGGTGGTAGGCTTCCCTTGGGTTGGCTGTGTCTCTGGCCCTGCTGGGCTGCAGACAGCAGAAGCTGCGCTCCAGGTTTATGTCCTGCCCCAGGACTTCTCAGGCTCTCACCTCTACATCATGGCCATCAAGGCCCTCCGTGGTTCAAAGATGACTCTCCTTGCCTCTTCCCACATCTACATCCACGAAGGACATGCCACCTTCTTGAAGCTGCATCTCTCCTCTTGTCTCAGTTCCCTGGGGGAGCTGCCACCTCAAAGTGAGTTCTGGCTGAGGGGCACCCCTGGGAACAGAGAAGAGCACTATCCCTCAAAGGCAGTGGAGCACTGGTGTGATGGCTACACACTGTCCACTTGACAAAGACCTTGCTTTTTTTTTTTTTTTTTTTTTAGGGTCAGACACTAGGGAGAAGAATAAAAGCTTTTTCAAGTTATTTTTAGAATAGTAGGCAATGCCACTCAGTGGGCAGCAGAGCCTGGGGTTCATTACAATTACACTTTTCCATCTAGTTCCACTGGCTTTATCTTAGGTAAAAATATGCCACTCAAGTCCCTGTCCCCCATTCTGACAGCCTGCTATCAAGATGTGTTTATAGTGAGATGGATTTTCAGCACTTTCTGAAATTTCACGTTTCAGCCGCAATTCAGGAGAGTCTCGATGTGGGGCTTCTAGTGCGAGAGCACCCAAGGCTGGAAGCCACAGCCAAGCGGTTTTCTGTGAGTGCACCCTCCATGGCCCGCCTGCAGTTCTTGTCCCTTGGCTGTCTGATATCTACTGCCCAAATGCCCTGAGCTGTCCAGCAACCTCACTGTCATGGCAGGGGGGACTGCACATCACCACCCGGGTCTTTTCTAGACCTGTGGTGCTGCTGCGCCTCGCTCCTCCTGTTGGTCACCTCACATTCTATGGAGAGTTGCCCCCTATTAGATTAAGCATCCCAGAATCTCCTAACAGGCCTGTTCCTGTTGTTTCCATTTCACTTTTTTTTGGTACCAGGAATTGAGCTCAGGACTCTACACTTGCCAGGCAAGCACTTATTCTACTGAGCCATCTCTCTGGCCCCACATATTCTTTAATATTCTATTCCCTTGTTTTCTCCCTGTGATCTCTCTGGCTTCTATGACTGTGTTTGATTCTAGTCTTCCTTCTACCTCTCTGTCTGGCTGCTCCTTCTCATTTTTGTTAGTCCATATTTGCAATGCATAATGGCTACATTCATATGGGAATTAGTGTGCATATATAGCACATCTTAATTCATCCTATGTGCCCCTCCTTACTTCCCTCCCAGCTCATTTCAAGCTTTTCTTCCTTTGCCCACCCGCCCCGTGTGTGTGTGTGTGTGTGTGTGTGTGTGTGTGTGTGTGTGTGTGTGTTATTCATTGGACATAATCTAGACTGGTGCTTCTAAAACTTGTCTGTAATTGGACTTCCAGACAAGCTTTAAAATTATACTCAGCCTTGTTGCCTTTTGGAGGTTATGACTTACTTACTTTGGTATATGACCTGGGCACCAGTATTTTTGTAATGATAAAAGCACATAACATAAATCTTGCCATTTGAATCAATTTTGAGAACTTTTTCACCTTTCAAACTGAAACTTTCAACCCCTGGCACAGCTCCCTTTTGTCCCCTCTACTCTCCCCAGGCCACCACCGTTCTGTTTTCTACGAGCTTGACTATTTTAATACCTTATATTTAAAAAGTGCAATGTTTGTCTTTGCGCCAGGTTTTCTTCAGTGTAATGTCTTTAGGCTGTCTCCATGTATACAGCCTATGGCAGGGATTTCCTTTCTGTGGATCGGCCTTATTTTCTTTATCCATCCATCCACTGGTGGATGTGCAGGTTGCTTCCATCGCTTAGTTGCCATGAATAATACTGCAGAAAGCATGAATGTGAAAAATCTCCCCGAGGACCTGTTTTTAGTTCTTCTGGAGATAGTTCAGAAGTGGGATTGCTGGGCCACGTGGGGATTCTGTCTAGCTTTCATTTGAATCTCTGCATTATTTTCCAGAGTGATCACACCATGTCACAGTCCCACCCACAGAGCACAAGGACTCTGCCAATTTAACCCCCTGCCCTATCTCTTAGCTTTCTCTCTCCCTCTTTCCCTCCTTTTGGGAGCTGAGAATTGAACCCAGGGACTTTGCACTGAGCTATATCCTTGCCCCCCCCCCCTTTTAATGTCTTTTTGAGACAGGGTCTCACCATGCAGTTCAGGATGGCCTTAAGCTCACTTTGTAGCCCAAGCTGGTCTTGAATTCACAACAATCCTCCTGCCTCAGCCTCCCAAGTGCTGGGATTACAGGCATGCGCCACCACGCCTGGCTTTGGCCCTTTTTTATTTTAAGAAAGGATCTCGCTCAATTTCCTGGGGTGGGTTGAAACTTGCTATCCTCCTGCCTCAGCCTCCTAGAGTGTGGGGATTACAGGTATGCATCGCCACAGCCCGATTGTTTTTCTGTTTTTTTGTTGTGGTCATCTCATTGTAGTTTTCATTTGCATTTCATTAATGATCAGTGATGTTAAACCTCATTTTCATATACTTCTTGGAAATTTGTGTATGTTCTTGAAAAAAATTATTCAAATTTTGCATCAGTAGAGCATTTGCATTGTTCCCATGTGTGTTAGCCTTGTTTCCATTCCTATATCACTCAAAAAAAAAAAAGTCGTTTGCCTGTGTTTGGTCCCTCTTCCTTCTCCTCTTCTTTCTCTTCCCTTTTTCCCCTCTTCCCTCTCCTTTTTCTATTCTCTTATTGGGATTGAACTTTTGTACTGAGCTACATCCCCATCCCTTTTAGTTTTTTGTTTGTTTGTTTTCTATTTTATTCATTTGTGTATTTGGTACAGGGTTCAGCCTCCCCAGCGCTAGTATTACAGGCATGTGCCACCGTGCCCAGACTCTGTCACTGGCTCAGCTTGCCCCGGAGCAGGGCCAGCACTGCATGAGGGACCTGGATCAAGGCCCCACTAAGTTGCCTATGCTGAACTCCCTATCCTCTTGTCTCGGTCTCTCCAGTAGCTGTTACCACTGTGTGTGTGTGTGTGTGTGTGTGTGTGTGTGTTGTGGGACATCTCACTGTGTAGTTCAGCTTGGCCTTAAACTCAGTATAGAGTCCAGCCAGGCCTCAAAATCATAGTGATCCTTTGTTTCCGCCTCCCAAGTGCTGACCAGTTGGCTCCTTTGGTTTTGAGACAGTGCTTTACTATGTTGCCCAGGCTGTCCTTGTACTCTTAACATCAAATGGTCCTTCTGCTTCCACTTTCCAAGCAGCTTGGACCATAGGTATAGTTCCTGTGCCTGACCTTTGAGGATTTTTGAGCTAGCTTTCTTTCTTTCTTTTTTTTTTTTTAAAAGACTAATTTATTTATTTATTTATTTTGGCAGAACCAGGGATTGAACTCAGGCCCTTATGCTTGCCAGGGAAGCACTTATTCCACTGAGCCATCTCCCCAGCCCCGCTTGCTTGCTTGCTTGCTTGCTTTTTTTCTTTCTTTCGTTCTCTTTCTTTCTCTTTCTTTCTCTCTCTCTCTCTCTTTCTTTCTTTCTTTTGTCTTTTTTTTTGAGACAGGGTCTCACTATGCAGTTCAGGCTGGCCTTAAGCTCACTTTGTAGCTCAGACTGGTCTCGAACTCACAACAATCCTCCAGCCTCAGCTGCCCCCACCACCACCAGTGCTGGGATTACAGGCATGGGCCACCATGCCCGGCTTAAGTTGTTTCTTCCTTATTGAATTATAGGAAGTTTTTTTTTTTTTTTTTTTTTTTTTTTTTTTTTTTTTTTTTTTTTTTTTTTTTTTTTTTTTTTTTTTT
>PVKA01035546.1:0-22535 GCA_004027165.1 Ctenomys sociabilis
ATTTATTTCACTTATGACTATGGGCCTTATTTTTTTTTTTTTTGTATTTTAGTACAGGATCTCACTATGTAGATTGGACTCATAGTGGTCCGCCTGTGTTCAGCCTCCCAGGAGCTGGGGTTACAGGCACGTGCCACCAGGCCCAGTCTCAATTGTCATCTCAGTGCGCCCCTGGGGCGGGGCCAGCACAGCCCACTAGGGATGGACCCTGGCTGCTGCATGGCTTTAGTTGCATCCGCTTATCTATAAAAGCCCAAGTTGGTCTTTATAGCTGAGCAATACTCTATTGTGGAAAAACACATCTTTTTTATCTATTTCTTGGTTGATGGGCATTGGGTTGTTTCCAAGATTTAGCTATTACAAATTGCGCTGCTATCAGCATGGGTGCACATATGTTGCTATGGAATGATGTTTTCATTTCTTCTGGAAAAGTATCTAGGAGGAGCAAAGTTGGGTCGAATGGTACCTTTAATCCTTGTTTTTTGAGGACTCTCCATACTGATTTCCACAGTGGTTGTTCCAGTCTACACTACCAAGGGTTCCTTTTCTCCTACGGTCTCTCCAGCATTTGTTGTTGGTTGACTTCTTGATGACAGCCATTCTTTCTGGGGTGAGATGGAATCTCAGTGTTGTTTTAATTGGCATTTCTCAAATGACCAATGATGTTGAACTTTTTTTTAATACATTTATTTACCATTTGTATTTTTTCATCCGAGAAGTGTCTATTCATCTCAGATGCCTAAATTTGGATTGGGTCTTAGAATTTTGGGGACCTAGTTTTAAAAATTCTTTATACATTCTAGATTGAAGTCCTTTGTCTAAAGGACAGTTGGCTAAAACTTTCCCACTCTGTGGCTTTTCTTTTCATGCTACTGGTGGTTTCTTTTGATGTGAAAAATCTGTTCAGTAAGATGAGATACCAGTTGCTGATTTTTGAAGTATTTTCTGTGCAGTTTGGATTTTTTAAAAAAAATGTATTTAGGACAGAGTCTATAGGGTCTACAGGTCTTACTACACCAACTGGACTTGTAGTGATCCTCCTGTTTTCAGCCTCCTAAGTGCTGAGATTACAGGCGTGCACCACCACGCTCTGCCCCGGGCAAGGAATGAACCCCGGCTGGCCCTGGCCACTGGGTTCTGCCTAAGCAGCTGCTTTAGTCTGCTGAGCTATCTGGCTGGCCCTTGGATTTTGTTTGTGAATTGTCTCCCTATCCCTATGTCTTCAATATTTCTTCCTGCTTCCTTTTTCAGTAGATTAATGTTTCCGTTTTAATATTTAGATTTTTGATCCATTTTGACTTTAGTGCTTTGTGATAGACTTGGGTCTAGTTTTAGTCTTCAGCATGTGAACACTTTTGGCTTTTTTAAAATCTCTCGGAGGCTGGGGAGATAGCTCAGAGACATAAGCGCCTGCCTAGCAAGCACAAGGTCCCAAGTTTGATCTCTGGTACCGCAAAAAAAAAAAAAAAAAAAAAAAAAAAAATCTCTTGGTACCTATGGTTGCTGTAACAAAAGCATCATAAGTCAGGTGGCTTAGAGACAGAATGTAGTTTCAGAGGCCAGGAATCCCAGACCACAGTGTTGGTTCGGCCTGGCTCCCACCTAGGCATCTTGTGGTCTCTCCCCTTCAAGGAGGTTCCTCCCCTTCAGCTTCTGCTCTGGGTAGCCGTGCGCTTCTCTGTGCTAGGACACTCCTGCCTCTGCCTCTGTTTCCCAAGGCGCCTCCTCCCCACGCCTGTGTCTCGTTGCCTTCTTTCCTCCTGCATACATGCCGCCTGTGAGGGATTAGGGTGCCCTGCTTGTGCATCTTCATTCTAACCTGATTGTGTCTGCAAAGATCCGATTTCCGAGGAAGACCCGACTGGGGTTAGAAATTCAGTTTCAGGGAAGCAAGTGAACCTGTGTACCCCTACATCTAGCTCAGCTCCGCCCAGTGGAAATTATATTTGAAGGCTAAATAAACAACTTGTTAATTGTGCTTTCAGGATCTGAAGCTGGTTGGAAGCAGTTTGCCTAAGTATGCTGCCGAGCTGGCTGAGAACAGAGGGAAGAATCGTTACAACAACGTCCTGCCCTGTGAGTGAGCATCCCGGCCGTGGGCCCTCCCCAGTCACTTGTGTGACGGTTGAGGGCAGCTACCCATCAGGTGCCTGTCACAGCTGGGTACTGCCCGAGGGACATGACACCTCATTTCATCCTCATAACCTCCCTATGAAGTTGGGAGTAGATTTATTTTGCATATAAGGAAACCGAGGCATGACATGTGAGCTGATTTCTTTTTCCTGAGGTCACACAGGTAGTGATGGAAAAACCAGGCTATGAGTCAGGTCTGTGTCTCATTCAGGGAAAAGGACAGAGATGAGCTCTTGTCTGTTCAAGTCACTTTCTCGTTGCTGGAACACAAAACCCAACACCCACAGTCCAAAGGAGGGGAGTTTTATGTTGGCTCACATTCTCAGCACACAGCAAGAACACGGTGGGGGCCTGGTGGAGCTGAGCTTTCTCCTCCTGGAGCCAGGAAGCAGAGAGAAGGGCGGAGCCAGGGAGGGAGGTATGCACTTCCGGGTCATGTCCCAGTGACCCCACCCCCCCAGCAGTCCCACCTCCTAACAGTATATTTAGCTAGAGCAGCTCCATGATTCAGTCACCTTTGAGAAGCCCCACCAATGAGTACCTGAGGCTGTAGGGGGATGTTGAGACATGAACTTGTCTGTGTATCTACCTACTTACGTACTTACCGCTCGGCCCTTATCTTAGTCTAGAGAGCCCTGGGTACAAGCAGGCAGAACAGGCTGGTAGTCACTCCTCTGCTTGTTCAGGCACCCCTGTGATTGGTGGGGCACATTGCACAGCTTGATGTGAGTGATGGGTGAGCTAGATGTGCTGCCCTGTGGGGCTGAGGCAGGAGGATCACCACGAGTGGAGCCAGCCTGGGCTACAAAGTAGGCCCAAGGCCAGCCTCAATGTCGCAGAGAGGCCCTGTCTCAAAAATATGAGTGGTAGCTAACTTCTTACAGACTTCTGGGGAGTCACCAAAGTTGGCTACAGGGGAGAAGCTTTGAAAATAGGTGGTGGGGAGGGGGCCCTGCGCTGCCTCGCGTCGCCCGCCTGTGCTTGTGCATGTGGTGGAGCCTCGCAGCCCCGAATGAGCCTGGGAACTGGTGTCTGAGTACGGGAAAGCCTCACGTGGGCACCTGGGGTAGCACCGTGGTGCTCTTCTGTCCTGGGGAGGTGACCCATGCGGGGACAGATGGGGTGGCTGAGGGGGGTGGTGTGGCTTTTCCTGCCCTGGGCGCCCTAGCATCTTACCTTCCTGCAGCCAGGAAGGTCTGCGCAGGTGCTTCTGAGATGAAATAACTCGCAGGAAGCATGAGGATTCTGCATTTTATACCATTCCTTTTTTAGTGTTAGACACTATTTGTTGTTAAATATAGCTCTTTTTATAGCACCTTATTTTTATCTGAGAATGGAGGCAGTGTGGAAAGAGGGGTGTGGGCCTCGGCTCTGCTGCTGGAAAATGCTGCTAGATTTGAGTTCTGTCTACACTCACCAGGTGTCCTGAGCTGGAACTCCCTTCACGTCCACATCCCCTGGTTTCCTCATGAGTTAAACAGGGCAAACACTGTGGAGTGGTTTTGGGGCAAAAAAAAAAAAAAAAAAAAAAGAAAGAAAAAATGAACTTGCTTAGCCTATTCCCTGCCCATGGTAGGCAGCAAGGCAGCTGGCAGTGCTGGGTGGTTTGGTCTGAGGTGGGCGTTTGGTCCGAGTCCACCTTCCCTGCTGAGCCGCAGCAGCAGACCCACATGTGGAGGAGGGCAGGTCCAGCTGGCTCATGTCTCCAGAGGGTCCAGTCCACGGTCGGCCAGCTCCAAGGTGGGAGCCCTGAGGCGAACTGGCATGAGAGAGCAGAGCTGCTCCAGCCCTGGTGGGCGGGGGCTGGGTAGAAGGATGTGTTCTTTCTGTGTGCAGCTTCCCTAAAACATTTGTTTCTAATGAGGTCCTTTTCTGTTTCGCAGATGATATTTCTCGTGTCAAGCTTTCAATCCAGACCCATTCTACTGATGACTACATCAATGCCAACTACATGCCTGTAAGTGGGCACCAGGTTATTCCTGTGAGCCCTTCAGGGTGCCTCTTTTGGTGCCCTGGACCCTGAATCTGTGCTTTCTGTCCTTAGGGCTACCATTCCAAGAGAGATTTTATTGCCACACAAGGACCTTTGGTCAATACTTTGAAGGATTTTTGGCGTATGGTCTGGGAGAAGAACGTGTATGCCATCGTTATGTTGACCAAATGTGTTGAACAGGGAAGGGTAAGTTATGTTTGAAGAATTTCATGTTTAATTTTTATCATTGTGGAAGGTCTTTATATACCTTCAAAACCATTTGTCTTCTTTGTAAACATACTATTCTCAGGCAAGGGTGCCTTCATTCTTAGAAGTTTGCCTTCTGTCTTGTCCTGGCTGGGAGTGCAAACAGCAGGAGCAGACACTGAGGTCCCGGGCAAGAGAGAGCAGCTTTCATGCAGGAGTGATGGTCCAGCCCAGCAGGTCTGCATTTCAATGCAAAGCTGGATTTTCATGAGAAAGCTCCCCATCTTAAAGGAGTGGGAAGATTTTTAAATTGTCAGCAAGCAAACCAATCTAGGGATTGCAGAGGTCCCGGCCAGGGGGCTGACAGCGTCCCAAATGCCAGTTTCATTACCTGTTCTCCCTGCTTGTTTCTGAGGCAGGGTCTCACTGTGAAGCTCAGGTTCGCCTTGAGCTCACTGTATAGCCCAGGCTGGTCTCTCCTGCCTCAGCCTCCCGAGTGCTGGGATGCCAGGCATGTGCCACCATGCCTGGCTACCCTGGTCTTCTTTTTAGGTCTTTAGTGATGGCAGATGGTGTGATTTGTGTGTTTCCATAAAATTTCAATTTTATTCTAGACCAAATGTGAGGAGTACTGGCCTTCAAAGCAGGCCCAGGACTACGGAGACATAACTGTGGCAATGACATCAGAAATTGTTCTCCCCGAATGGACCATCAGAGATTTCACAGTGAAAAATGTAAGTAAGAGGCCAAGGTGGATTGATTTTAGGAATTGCCATCTATGAACTTTGGGGTTTATTTTAGGTTGCTGTTAACGTGATATTTTATGTATTAGAGAAAAATTCACTTTGCTTTCTATACAATAAAGCAATCCATTCTTCGTGTGTACTCCAAGCAACCTATGGTTTTACTGTCTTGACAGAAATTTCATGCTCTTTTCCTGAATAAAGTGATTCTGAAGGGCCTGGCTCTGGCAGTAGCCCTTCCTTTCCTCTCACTACCAGGTGACTTGCCAATGGAATTTTGTCACAGGCCTGGGCCTTTTGAATTACTTAGTTGGGGAGATGGCACCAGTAAGGGCCGTTTGCTGTTGGAAGCAGATGCGTAGTGTGGCAGCTCAGTGCACGAGCTTATCCATTCCACGAATCTGAGGGAGACTGTGAGCTTCTGCTCGTCAGCTGTGGGGAGTTTGGGAATGGAAGGAGGGTTTTGGTAAACACTTCTGTCCTTGGCAGTTTCTGTTCATGCACCAAGTTCTCATGAACAGAAGCAGTCATGAACCAAGGCGCTGATGTAGTAGGATTCCTGGGCAGAAGCACTGTTTTAGTTACTTTTTTCTTGTTGCTGAGACAAAATACCTGGCACTCAAAGTTAAAGGAGGAAAGGTTTATTTCGCTCACAGTTTACAGAGATTTTAGCCCATTGTCGCTGGCTCTGAGACAGGGTACATGTGGCAGAGGGCAGCTGTTCATGCCAGGGGAAGGCAGCAAAAACAAGCAAGGGAGACACAAGACTGTCCCTTATATTGAATGCAGGCTCCCTATGCCCACCAATCAGTGGACCAGTTTAGTACTCGTGCTCTTGGTCCCAGCAACACCCGCTCTAGGTCCAGATATTTCTGACAAAGCCCTGTGACTGCCTGAGCCTGTGTGTGTGGGGGGACAGCTAGACACTAGCCATAATAAGCACGTTTGCTTCCTTATCCCCCAGAGTGATGACAATCAAATCAGTCATGCAGACATTTCAGGAAGTCAAGTTGGTGTCCTTTCTCTATTTTTAAGGGTGTGGGACAGAGGCAGTGTGGTAAAGTGACTCTGACCTCCACTGATGTGAGTGGGGATGCATCTTAAGTTTAGACTCAGGGCCTAACATGTGCCTCTTCTTTTGATCTTGTGGCTCAAAAATTAGATCTCTGGCCCAGATAAATAAAAATCAGGAGTACAGCTATTTGTCAAAAAAGATGAACACCAGCATTATGTGGAGGGAAAAATTGGAAACCATGCAGACAGCCAGCTTTTCAGGAATGGGTAATGAACCTGTGGCCTCCCTGCTCCCGGCGTCTCGGGGTAGCTGTGCGGAGGGTGGGGGCAGACTGCGTGGCAGCCTTCTTGGTCATGGCTCTGTGTCTGCAAACTCAGCCAAGGTGGGATCAAAATTACTTGGAGAAAACAATTGCATCTGTGCTGAGCATGTACAGACTTCTTTTTCTGGTTATTCCCTAAGTAGCACAGCCTGACTACTGCTTATGTGGCATTACTGTTGTAGCGTAGGTATTGTCACCATTTACAGTATATTTTAGGGATTATAAGCAGTTTAGAGATAATTTTTCTTTTTGTCTTTTTGAGGCAGGGTCTTGCTTATGCAGCTTAGGCTGACCTTGTACTTACTTTGCAATCCAGGCTGGTCTTGAACTTACAGCGATCCTCCTGCCTCTGCCTCCTGAGTGCTGGGGTTACAGGGTGTGTCACCATGCCTGGCCTCAGAGATGACTTAAAGTGTCACTCCGTGTTACTGAATGGCAGTGTTAATCCCGAGAAGTGTGGGAGGCGCTAGCAGAAACCCACACAGCGTTGCTGGGGCATACAGGGCTCCGGGGTGTGGGTTGCCTGTGTGCCCAGGAGCGGCACAGCTTTCCTCCAGGAAGGGGAGCATGTGTGGGTTTTCCTACCAGAGGGGTCCTGCATCCTCTGTGTCTGGTTCTGAGCGAGGGCTGTGGTTCCATTAGGAGGTGTTAGGTGCCACGTGAGTGCAGTGACAGAATCTCACGTGGTTGGTGGGCTGTGGCTTACAGGAATTACCCTGGGAGACTAAGTCATGGGTGGAGTGCAGTCTCTGAAAGGCCCCTTCTTTACTAACTCTGCGACTCTTGGACAGTCCCAGCTCCTCCTCTGGAGGTGCTTCTGGCTGCTGTGTGTGCCGAGTTGGCCAACAGAGCCACTGCGGTCCCAGGGCCTGAAACACCTTAGGGTGCGCCTGCTCCTTTCTGTGGGATTTGTCTATTTCATGCGTTTGTCCGTGGCTGCTGACTCAGCTTAAGGTTCCCTCTTGCCGGGGGAGTGGTGTGCAGAGTCGTCTGCCCTGCTGGGTGGGCGGGGTAGCACGTTCCTTGTCACCGCATGCTGGGAGACTGACGCAGGGAGTCTACACAGGCACTTTAACAGTTTTGGGAAACCCCGTCCCAAAATCAAACATAAAAATGTGCTGGGAGTGTAGCTTAGTGTGAAGGCCCTGGGTTCAACCTCCCGTTTAAAAAAAAAATTGGTACCATGATTTTAAAAAGTAAACTTTGATCTCACATATTTCTACTAAAGCTTTTTTTATTCTAGGAGTCAGTCTAAGATACCACGTGACATTTAGTAAAATACTACTTTTTAATTACACAAAAGCATGCATACATTTCCCTCTTAAACCTGAGAACGGGGGAGGGTACGGGGGGGGGGCAGCGGGGGAGGGAGACATACCGGCATCGAACCTGGAAGCCCTCACACCGAGCTACATTCCCAGCTCACTTTATTTTAAAATTTTGAGACAGGATCTCACTGCCACGAGGTTGCCAAGGCTTGGCTTGAACTTGCAGTCCCTGGGCCTCAGCCTCATGGAGTGCTGGGTGACAGGTGTGCACCTCTGCACCTGGTTTGTGCCTCATCTCTCGGGAAGGGTATTGAAGCCTCTTTCGTGGGCTTGTTAGGGGGGATTCAATGAGCAAGACTGTATGTGAGCACCCCGCAGCTGGTGTGCGTGTGTGATGTTTTGATTTCTAGCCTATCCATCCTTTGTAGCTCCCATCTGTCCTGGGCATGTCCGGGCTCTGCCCGACTGACTCCCCTCGCCTCTCCGTGTCTCTGCCTCTGACCCCTCTGTTGGCTTGTAGGTCCAGACAAGTGATAGCCACCGGCTGAGACAGTTTCACTTCACCTCCTGGCCTGACCATGGCGTCCCTGACACCACAGACCTGCTTATCAACTTTCGGTACCTGGTTCGTGACTACATGAAGCAGAGTCCCCCGGAGTCCCCAATTCTGGTACACTGCAGGTACAGGTGGCACTGGCCCGTGATGGCTCGGGCACACCCAGGTGTTTGTGAGCATGGCAGAAGCGCCCCAGGCATGTACAGTTCAAGAAAAGGGCTGCTGGAAGCCTACCTGCAGCTTAGTCCTGAGGCTGCAGGACTCTACGATAGGGCTTGGCAAACCACAGCCTGTGGCTGAAGCCAGTGTGCTGCTCATTGCCTGTGCAGTGTCCCTGCAGGGCTGCGTTCCGGGTTTGCATGTTGCTGGAGGTTGTGTTTGTGATGCAGTGGCAGAGACCACATGCTCTGTGGAGCTGGAGATATTGCTGTCCACAGAACAACCCACTGCTACTGGAGAGCAATAAGAAATTAACTTTAAAGGAATCAAGATATGGTGGCTCACACCTATAACCCCAGCATGTAGGAGGCTGAGGTAGGAGGATTGCCTCAAATTCAAGACCAGCCTGAGCTACATACTACATATTGAGTTCAAAGCCAGCCTGAATTACATAGTGAGAGCCTGCCTCAAAAAAAAAAAAAAAAAAAAAAAAATCAACAAATCCCCAAAATACAGGAATTAAGAGTAAAGGAGGGGCTTTGTTGTCTGCGGGGAACAGATGGATGGAACTGGCCCTTTTAGGTTACCATAGCAACTTGAATAGGACTGAGATTTGAGAGGCTCTAACAAAGCATCTTATTTGTGGCTCTGAACTCAAAAGCAGGTTTGGGACTCAGGCCTCAAGCCATGATGTGAAGCCTGACTGACTGAGGTTTCCAGGGAGCAGTGTTTGCTTGAATCCATTGCTGCAGGTGGTGGTGGTGGCCAGGAGCCCGCTGCGGGCACAGGTGGCACAGTTGTGGGGTAGGGGGCACAGAGAGGCACCAGCTGAGGTGCCGCCGTCCTTCCCTTCCTTTCAGCGCGGGGGTCGGCAGGACCGGCACCTTCATCGCCATTGATCGCCTCATCTATCAGATGGAGAACGAGAACACCGTGGACGTGTACGGCATAGTGTATGACCTGCGCATGCACCGGCCCCTCATGGTGCAGACGGAGGTGAGGGGACTCGCCGACCCTTCCTGCCTCCCGTCCCACCCGGCGTGGCCGAGTGGGGTGGGATAGCTCTCCTTTCTGGGTCTCTCAGGTCTTCCGGGAGTGACGCTAGACTGAGTTGGACTAAATGGCCTGAACTGGTGGCGCAGCAGGTCTGGGGTCAGGAGTGCGCTGCACATTCTTTACCATGCGCCTTTGGCCTGAATAAAATTCCCAAGTCTCTGGAGTTTGGTTCCTGGATTTAAACTTAAGAAATATATTTTTTGCTCTTTTTTTCTAAGCAGGTCGGTCAGCCGGTCGGTCTGTCAGTCTGTCTACCTACCTACCTACCTACCTACCTAAGCTACCTACCTAAGCTACCTAACTACTACAGGGTCTCGCTATGCAGTTCAGACTCCTGTGATCCTCCTGTCTCAGTCTCCTTTCAGGGCCAGCACTGTGCAGGGCCAGCTGGGCATCCGGTACCAGGTATTGAACCTGGGTCCTTGCACTTGCCAGGCAGGTGCTTAGACTGCTGAGCTAGCTCCCTAACTCTGTCTTTTAAAACATGTGGATGAAATAGATTTACCAAGCTGGATGCCTTGGCATGAAATGTAATCCTAGCACTTTGGAAGGGTGAGGCAGGAGGATTGAAGGTAGGATAATTTAGTGACTTAGTGACTGTTTTCAAATAAAAAAATAAAAAGGGCTGGGGATGTGGCTCCATGGAAAGGCCCTGGGTGGATCCCTGGAACCAAAACCAAAATGAAATGAAATGAAATGAAATGCAAAGTGACACGAAATGCAAGGCAACAGAACAAGCCTCTGTGTTTAAGCATTAAGCAGCTGGTCCTCACCCAGCCATGTAAGTGAGAAAGAGAGAGAGAGAGAGAAAGTCAGTTGGTCATCATTAGACTGAGGAGGGCTGGGAGCCCTTTTGTCCATTTGCAGCAGGAAGCAGCTGTGCTCAGAGGGGGCTCGAGCCCCAGGTTGACGAGGACGGGGTATTCACTTACGGCAGGCCTCGTGCAGCCCTGAGCCAGGGGCTGCAGTGTGCTGTGCGCTGGGTGCGTCCGAGCCTGGGCGCCCTGCACGTGTGGTTTGAAGGAGCCACAGGTGGCACCCGGAGGAGTGAAGTTTCTTCGCTGGGTTGGTCAGAAGGAAGCCTTTGTGTGTTCTTTCTGTAAGAAACACTATACAGAGCAGTGTTTCTTAGCTGCTTCCACTCCTCAGAAACAGAAATTTTATGCTTGCAGATTCTTTTCACATCTTTTTAAAAATATTTTAATAATTAAGTAACAATGAGATAGTTTCGAAACAGTTTAGTAGGACAGTCACAATAATTAGTACATTACATATTGTTCTCTTGTAGTAGTTATTCCTAGTATAAGATGCAGACATGATATCTTGTCTAAACACATCTGTCCTATTTTGTATATACAGATATAAATTGGTTCTTCATTTGTATCCCCTCTTTAGTTTTGTCGGAGATGGGTATTCCATTGCCATTTAAATATTGTAGGTGCATGAATTCAGCAAAATAATCCAATATAGTCCAGTAGTCCTTGATAGTAGTGGGTTATCCATAGGACTGGCAATGTCAAAAGTTGTTACTTGAGCCCTTTACAGCTCAGCATATTAATATGACTTTACTTTTCATACCTCATTATTATACTTTTCTGCTGGATGGTTATCTCATCTCTTTTTTGTAGTTTGAAAAAAATCCATCATTGTGTGTATTTGTTTTGTTTTTTAAAAATACGGTCTTGCTATGTAATTTTCATGCCAGCCTTGAATTCATGGTGATCCTCTTGCCTCAGCCTCCAGAGAACAGTTAGTTATATTCCAATTTTCAAGAATATAAGCTGGGTGTGATGGCGCACCTGTAACGCCAGCACTTGGGAGGCTGAGGCAGAATGTTTGTGAGTTCAAGACCTGCCTGACTACAAAGTGAGCTCAAGGCTAGCCTGAACTGCATAGTGAGATCCTATCTCAAAATGACAATAAGAAAAGAAGAAAAGAAAAAAGAATATAGGAGTCTGTAGAATACATTTTTCCCTTTTATTTTGCTCCATCCTATCCCTAGAAATAGGCAGTATGTATAGTTAGGCATGTAGTTTTATTTTTTATTTACTTATTTTTTAGCTCAGGGTATTTGCATGGAGCTATATCCCAACCCCTTTTGTTGTGTTTTCTGAGATATGTAGCCCAGACTGGCCTTGAACTATGATCCTCCTGCCTCCTTTGGGGAGTGGTACCTGTATATCCCATGACCTAATTCCTTCTAGTCCCCTCCTCTCCTCCACTTTCCCTTAATCTCTTCCCCTTCCCTTTTAAAAAGGATCTGTCTAGCTCCTGCTGGTCATGATCCACAGGGCCTCACTACACAGATGGGGCTTGTAGTGATTCTCCTGTTTTCAGCCTCCTAAGAGCTAGGCTTACAGGTAAGGCGCCCTCATGCCCATCTCAGTGCGCCCCGGGGGTGGGGCCGGCATGGCACGCAGAAGACTGAACTCTGGTCCCCGTGCCTGCCTAAGCAGGTGCTTTAGCCTGCTGAGCTATCTGGCCGGCCCTTCCTGCTGGTCATCTCCCTTGCTCTTTTATACCTTGGGCTTTTCCTATAAAAGAAGTTATGTGATCTTTAAGCTTGTATGTCTGGTTTATTTCACAGCATAGCATGGTCTGAATGTGTGTGTGCATCTGTGAACGGATGCATTTGTGTGTGCCTGGACACTCTTGTGGAGCTTCCTTTCCCCCTTTTTTGCTTTACCAGGGATTGAACCCAGGAACTATCATTTGCCAGGCAGGTGCTTATGCCACTCTCCCTGGCCCCTGTGGGGCATTTTGAAGAGATTTCATTCTGCTTTTTTTTTTTTTTTTTTGGTGGGACTGGGGATTGAACTCAGGCCCTTGAATTTGCCAGGCACACGCTTATTCTACTGAGCCATCTCCCCAGCGCCGACCCTTTCTGCTTTGGATGTGACAGTTCCTTGTGAGGTCCTCCCCGTAAGGCATCGCAGATACTTTTCTGTGCCGGTGAACGCCCCTTCCTCCTTTTGGCACAGCTACCTGTGGCTCCCCACAGCCTCCCAGATGTGGCCCTGACCTAGTGCCCTGGGTCATCCAATATCAGTATATATGTTTATATGTGTATACGAGTGAATGAATGACAGGGTCTCAGTGCGTAGCCCAGTCTGGCCCGGAATGCACAGCCATCCTCTGCCTTGCGTGCAGGTTCTGTGATGGCAGGCGAGCCACTGTGAAGGACCCCCTCTGTTAAGAATCGCAGGCTCACCCACAGCACAGGACCGGGGCCCAGACAGCAGACTCCACTGCTGGGTGGCCCTTCCGGCTCCCTGATTCTCAGGCGTCTCCTCAGGGCCGGAGGGGCAGGGTGGCCCTCTCCCAAGAATCACTCACAAGCACATCTCTGTGAATTCAGATTTTCACCCAGCTCTCACGACCTCCTAAAACCTGTTTGCTGCTGTGCAGATGGGGCTCTGGTGATGCAGTCTGTGTGATCAGAATCGGGGGCTCCTCAGGGACCAGGGCTCACTTTCTTTCTCCCTTTGCTCGCAGGATCAGTACGTTTTCCTCAACCAGTGCGTCTTGGATATCGTGCGATCGCAGCGGGACTCCAGAGTGGATCTCATTTACCAGAACACCACGGCAATGTCCATCTACGAGAACCTGGAGCCGGTGGGTGTGTTCGGGAAGACCAACGGCTACATCGCCTGACCACGGCGCGAGGACAGCCACGCCACCCCGCCAGGAGCCATCCCGGCCAGGGAGTGCCCCGTGCACCGTCCACGTCCCAGCTCCCAGCTTTCTCCTCTGTTCTGCAAGGAGCGCGGCGGGCGGGTATGAGGCCGAGCTGCAAAGCCTGGAGGCCGTTGGGCCCGGCCTGGCTGGGGACCCGAACCAGTCGCTCATGAGCGTTCCTGAGGACCAAGGGCAAGGGTGCACTTTTCATTTCCTTGAAAATTGTGGAAAACCTGGAAAAGTGAGCTCTGATTTTTTTTTTCCCCCCAGAACAGGTTCTTAACAAAAACAAGAACAACAACAAGAACAACAGCAAAAGACTCTTTAAGTGATTCTCATGCTCCAGCCAGGGTTTTGTTGGGTTGAATATATTTTAAGTATCAGAGGTCTATTTTTACCCACTGTGTCTTGGGATTGAGCTGATGGAAAACACATTTGTGGGCGGTTCTTGTGTCAGGAGGGGTTTGGGGCGCCTCTTCCGGTTGGGTTTTCTATTTGAACATGTGCCTTTTCTGAATTATGCTTCCACAGGCAAAACTCAGTAGATTTCTCTATTTTTGTATTGAATCTCATAATTGGAATATAGGGAATATTTCAACAGTAGCGTAGCACGGAGGTCCGCCTTGGAGCGTGCTGGTCCTCACGGGTGCGAAGAGGCCCCTCCCCCAGCTTCCCTGGCGACTTCTGTGGCCTCATTTCGGGCCCGCAGATTGGGGGAGGATGAGGCTGTTGCCCAGAGCCTCCCTGCGGTGGGCAGGCAGCGCCCAGGGCTCCCTGGGTGACAAACTCCTGTCCCCGTTCCTGTCTTCTTCCTTTTCTCCTTTCTGTCATTGGTAAAAAAAGGATTATTTAAAGGTGCAATATGTGACTTGTGATTCCTGATGCTCTCTCTGGGTTTTTAGTAATGTTCTACTCAGGTTGGGGTTTTTATGTGTGTCCGTGTATGTGTGTGTGTGTATGTGTGCGTGCTCGCGCATTTTTAAAAGCGTAGCAATCTGTGAACACTTCAGTGTGAACTTAGTGTTGGACGAATCCTTCCTTCCCTGAGGTCCACTGGCTGTAGTCTCTGTCTGCAGTGACATGCGCTGGTATCTACTGTATATATAAATCCCAAATTCCTACATCAGTCATTCCTAGGAATTGAGGTGTACAAAGTTTGATTTGTATCAAAGATGTAATTATTATTTTTTAAACCTATTTTCACTCTACTGCTGCTGTAATTACTTTGATTTTTTTTAAAAAGTAGATTAACTTTTGTTTTTTTTTTTTGGCTTCAGGTTGTATATTCACCAAGGATTTCAGAATTTATGTGGATGTATTTTATTGGTACCTAATCTGTAAACTTTGCAAGGCATTAACATGAAGGGATTGGCTTCTTTTCTTTCATGCTATGGCTCAGGTTCTATGTGGAAGATGTTTTGAGTTCCTTCTCCAGTAGGCAATGAAGTACGCACGGTCAGATGAAGGAATTACAAAGCCCTGGAGCCCTGTGCCCACTTTCTGCCCAGGACACTGGGCTTCCTGTTGAAATTGGAGCAGGGCCTTTGGTGCCTTGTTGCCTAGGCCTCAGGGGGCCTGCATCCTCTCCTGACACTGCTGGGCTCTGCAACTCCCCTGCACTTTGATGACAGCTTGGATGGTTCCCAGGTGCAGAGGGTGAGCCGCAGTGGGCCTCAGCCCTGGTGTTGTTCCTACATAGTGCTGTCCTCTGTGTGTGACTCCCCCCAAGGTACTGAAAGGATTAAAAGGAGAGGTGGCAGCGTCATGTTTGGGGGAGGATTTGTACTTCTCAAATGGAAATTGCACTTTTTGCCAAATCCTTTGTGTTTGTCAGTGCTAAGAAGTTCACTGTTCAGGTCCTTCCAGGAATGAGGGTGGGCCCAGCTGGCTTGGGTCCTCTGGACGCTGTGCGTGTAGGTCCCCCGGACAGCCACGGGGGAAGCCTCAGGTTGGGCCCTAACTCAGGCAGGCTGAGGGTCTCTGGAGCCTCCTGCCCAATGGGACATGGGTTTGTCAGGAACCCCTGGGAGAGAGCATACTGAGCCCTTCTCCTGTGTGTGGTCTGGAGAATCACAGGAAAGGCTTAGCCCCTTCAAGGGAGTAAGGCAATGTAATTGTAAATGTAAAAATGCAGGCCGGCTGTGGTGATGGACTCCTGTCACCCCAGGACACGGGAGCCGAGGTAGGAGGCTTGCTGTGAGTTTGAGGCGAGCCTGGGCTACATGGTGAATTCAAGGCCAGCCTGAACTGCATAGCGAGACTGTCTCAGAAAAACAAAAATAACAAAAAACGCGAACTGTAGAAATCTTCCCTTTTGCTGGCTTGGGAAGTGTTTGGGCAATGGCTGCTGTGAGCCACATGGAGTCAGTATCATAGTCATCCTCGGTCCCTGAGGAGAGCAGGCTCTGTTTAGCAGGGAGGCCTGGAATTCAGCAGGGAAGGCCACCCAAGGTCCTGCTGTTCCTGAGTCCTTGGGATGGGCTGGGCTCAGTGCTGAGAGGGGTATTTATAACACAGTCTCTGGAAGAGGGAAGACCCATGTTTAAAGGGGAGCAAGGAAGGGCTCAGCTGAGCTCCTCAGGCCCCAAACAATGTTGACTGGATATGGGCAGGACCCAGCGGTACAGCAGAGGTGCTGCAGGCTCCATGCGGCCAAGCAGCCCCACAGGGCTTCAGGCTCCCCAGAGCACGCCTGGGCCGCTGCTCCCTCTCCTGGGAACACAGACTTTTCACCTCCAAAGCAGCTGGCTGGTATCTGTCTCCTGGGGTCGTGCCATGACGCCAGCCTGACCTGGCCCCTGCCTGCTGGTGCTTGTGGAGCTTAGCGAGTGAGGGGACGGACTCTGGGTTTGGCCCCGAGTTTGCAGACCACTGGGGACATCGCCTGTCTAACACACTGCAGCTTGTCCCCCTCGGGGACGCGTATGAATAGGACATGTTGATGTGGACGCTAAATTGTAATTTTCTTGTAACTATTTCGGAATGATGCATATTTCTAATGTTTATTATACTTGTACAGAGTATTGCTGTGGATTGCTTTTTTTTTTTTCTTAAAAGGAAAAAATGGCCTGGAAGATTTTTTTTTTTTTTTTTTAAAGACAAATACCAAATATAAAAAAACTGTCCACACAAGATGCCTTCCTTTCGTTCTTTGCCTTTCCCCTGCGCCGCCTCCTGAACTCCCGTTGTGGACTGGTTTCCTGGCTAATCTGTAGCTGCGGTCTCCTCAGTAAAAACACTCGGATTTCCCTTTGGGATTGCCACAAAGCATTGGTTTTTCTGGGGCTGCAAAGAATGTCTTTTCTCACAATTCTGGAGGCAAGGGATCAGAGGTCAGGGTGTCGCAGGCCTCTCAGCTCTCCTCTCTGTGTCCTCACATGGTCCCCTCAGGGCGAGTGTCCAATCTCTTCCTTCTTTAAGTCTCACTGGGTTGTGCAGGCAGGCCTTGAACTCATTACAGAGCCAGCTGGCCTCAAAATCATGGCGATCCTCCTGCCTCGGCCTTCTGAGAGCTGGGGTCACAGGCCTGGACTTTTTCTCAGACAACTTTAACCTTTTCCTAAGAGGACTCCTGTCAGCTTGGGTTAGGGCTCCACCCTTCCCTACCTCATTTTCCCAAGGACCTCTTTGAAAAATCCCTCCTCCAGTGAAGAGTCCCATTCTGAGGTTGGAGGTTGGGATGCCCACATGACTTTTGGGGGGACACAGTTTGGCCCTTGACACTTCCATGGGGCTCAGGGGAAGAGAAGACATGGGAGGCAAGGCTGTGTGCATCCCAGCAATGTTATAGGAAGCTAAATTAGGTAGAAATATAGGCAGGCAGACAGGGTGAGGCCCTCACAGAGACAGCACGGAAGACAAGATACCTTGCAACTGTGAGAGAGACGGATACTTCTGCTATGGGCCAGACCGAGAGACCAAAGATTGAACAAATGCTGACTGCCCTTAAGATAAGCATCGGGATTGATCATCTCCTTAAGGAAGCCAGGAAGAGTCACTAATCTAACCACTACTGGCTACTGGATAGTCCTGCTCTATATTCATGTCCACTTGCAACGTGACTCGCTTCCCCATTTGGTCCTGAATTTAATTAATTTTACTTGAGCAATGGTGCTTGTAACCGTATTGGTTGACCATAGTTTTGTCCCACCTCATGCCCACCTGAGAGAGTTCCCATGTTCTCCACTGTAGACCCCTCCCCACATAGTTTTACTCTATGAAAATTCCTGGAAGAGACAACTTCTGGGGGCAACCCACTTGGGTCCCCTTTCTGTCCTTCTCTTCGATGGAAGCTTTCTTTCCCCTAATAAATATTCTGCTGTTAACTTCCATTGTTCTAAAGTCATTCTTCAGTTTTAGAGAGCACAGATTTGTTTCACATTGGGAGTTTCATTCCCCATGTCAGCAGGTTGGCTGCATGGATCACAGAGACCCAGAGGGTCACAGAGACAGATGCCCTGAGCTTTCCAGGCCTTGGGGGGTGGCTTGGGGTTTTTGGGGGATTGGTGGGTCCCCAGAGGCCTCTGTTATGAGGTCCGGGGATTGGTGAGTGCTTGTTGTGGATTCTGTAGGCGTCTCAGGCTGAGGACCTCACAGCTCTGCCTCTGCTTCTGCAGTAGAGCTTGGGTGCTGATGCGGGAGAGGACCCAACCCACAGCGCGTGCCCTCATCTTCAGTGTGACCAATTGAGCACACAGGCAGGGAGAGAGGCTTCTAGTGCTTAGGAGCCAAGTCGTCTCCCTCATCTGCCTGCGCCAGTGTGAGATCCACGTGAAAACCCACCACGTGCATTCACACCGCCTATGCTTTCGGGGAGAACAGGGTGGAAAGACAGCTCTGGAAGGTGGCACTGATGGTGTGGTGGCACGTGGTGGTGGCAGGCTGCTCATGAAGCTGGCTAAAGCCAACTTTACAATATCACATAGGGAGCATGAGCACATGCAGGTGTGTGAACACACAGACTGAAATGCATAGCTAAATGCACGCACACACACACGCATCCATGCACTTTGTCCTGCATTATTCAGATGGGGACTGTTTGGTGGTCACATGGGTGACTGGGACAAGGAAGGACAGCCCTTGGAAGACATGGAATAGTCCTGCAATAGGTGCTCAGGGAGCCGCATTCCTGCCTGGCCATTGGTGCTTGTGTGCCGGAATCTGAGGGCTGCATCTAACGCAGGTGTTCATCCCTCACAAGCCCTGTCCCCCCATTTACTGCTCCCTCTATCCCATCCTCCCTGGAGACCCTGGGTAAAAGCTTCCCTGCTTCTCAAGGGCAAGACCAGTCCCCATCCGGGTGCCCCGTGGACTCACCATGGAAGGATGAGGCAGTGTCCCTCACAAGGCAGCCCTGTGTGTGTCCAGGCTGCCCAGGGGCTCTCTCTGGTTACTTTTTTTCTGGTCACTTTTCTATTCAGGGAGACACCACACATACAGGGCCTATGACAACTTATTCCAATGTGTTGTGCATGTCCTGCGGCACATGGGGTGGTGCCTGGCTAGAAGTGAGGATCCCTTCCCCAATTCCCCGCTGCCCAAACTGTGACAGTTCCAGAATGCTGCTCGTGTCAGTGGCAGACAGCCTGTGCTTGTCCTGAGCAGGGGAGCGTGGGACACAAGATGCTTGCCAGAGATGCAGCCTGAACATCGAGGGATCTAAGCCCATGCAGACATCTTGTTCAAGCTGCTACCAGGAGAGAAACTTCCAGCTGCCAGCTGTCCTGGGCCAATTTGTGTTCTCTAGGATGGAAGATCGAATTCTGGGTACAGTGGAGAGCAGAGTATATTCATTGGGGGGAAGAAAGCTTCTGTCCCAGAGAGACAGAAGGGGACCCGAGGTGCTTGCAAGGACCATGCCTTTTTGGCTGATTTTTTTCAGGTGAGCAAAATCACAAGGTGAGGCAGGTCCAAGGTGGGCATGAGGTGTGACAAAACTCTGGCCAACCAATACGATGACGAGCTTAGTTGCTCAGGTAAAACTGATTAGATTGGGATAAATGGGGGGGGGAGCGAGTCACACAGCAGGTGTGAATATTATACTGTCTTTAAAATAAAAAGTAATAAAATAATAAAGAAAAAATATTAAAGTTTATTGAAAGCAAGCATTGATATTCAATTATTTGTCCAATTCTGCAAAACCATGTCTGTTAATCCGAGCAACAGATTTGACAATAAAAATACATGATATAACAATCATTGTCAATTTGCTATTCTTGTTTTGAAAATATGTACCATATGTATTGTTGTATGTCACTGTTTCTGTCTTTATTTTTGCTATTTTTTTTGTTTTTACTCTTTAAAATAAAATAAAAATTAAAGAAAAACAAAACAAACAAAAAGGACCTGGGTTTGATTCCCAGTACAGCGTGCTGTGTTGATTCCAGAACCCGGCATGGTGGCGCAGCCTGAAATCCCAGCACTGGGGAGGCTGAGACAGGAAGATCACTACGAGTCTGTGCTGTGTACTGAGACCCTGTCCCAAATAAATAGATAAGTAAATAAATGATAAAACCCAGAACTACAGAACGGAGCTCTTCCTGCAGGGGTTGGGTCTGTGGTCTTCCTGGTGTCCTCAGTGTGGTGGAAACACGTCTCGAGTGCCACTCCCTGACGTTAATCTGTAGGGAGCATGCAGTGCATTTGCTTCCTCTTTTGCCTTGCAGTCTGGCCTGCAGCTGGGGAGTCTGCCCCCACACCCCAAGTTGTATGTCACCGTCTACACAGGCGCCTTCTGGGGCCGAGCCCAGCCCACTGCCTATACCATTTTCACTTAACTGTCTACAGCAAAGCCATGAAGGTTTATCTAGACGTCAGCTGCGAAGAAGACATCTTCCCGCCACAGCTGTGACCCCAACGCCACCTGGCTGCCACTCTTTCCAGGGCCTGCCTTTGTGTCCCAGATCCTGCTGCTCATTTGAGGCCAGAAGAAAAAGAACACACAGCTGGCGGGGTAGCACAGACTGCAGGTGGAGCACGTGGGAGGCTGAGGCAGGAGGATCTCCAGCTGGGGGCCATCCTGGATTGTAGAATGAAATTCTGCCTCTAAGCCAGCACAGGCCTGCGTGAGACATGGTCATGGGCTCTAGGCCTCCAGCTGGACTTGTGGGAGTATTGTTATGGGCTCTCAGTTTTCAGCTGTGTAGAGAGCCCTTCCTGATCCTCCTCTCAGTCTGGGAAGTTTATATTTGTAATCCCATAGATGAGTCATTTGAATCCTATCAAGTTAATTCTAATCCCCCGCACCCAATGCAAGCCACGTGAGAGTAAAGGGACCCAGGCATATCTGTAGCTATGGGAGCCAAGGGGCCCTAAGCCTAGCCGGAATGATGGCTCTCCAGAACAGAGGCCTTGACCCACAGCTCTGCCTGGGATTTATTCAGTCATAAAGAAGGATGAGTGGCTATGAGAATGGCAGGAAGTAGGTGAACGCCGTGAGCTGGGCTAGGGAGGAGGCCTGCGTTCTCCTCTGTGGTCTGCGGAGAATGCACATGTAGGCCACTTCCAAGATTTGCTTCCCACAGGAGTGGTTCTGCTATAACTCTTTCAGGAAGATGCCTAGCAAGGGACCAGCTGGGCTCAATGAAATTTCTAGTCCTCTCTTCTTGGGGACTCCACGCTGACCTCCTTAGGGGTTGTTCCAGCTTGCACTCCTGCCCACAATGGAGAAAGGCTCTGCTGGCCCTGCAGTCTGACCTGTGTGGACCATGATTTGGTATCTGGGTGGTGGCTGTTCTTTCTGGGGTGAGGTGGAACCTCAGCGGGCAGCTGGGGGTCTGGGGTCTCTGGAGCACAGCTAGTGGGGGAGCATCCCTGGGCACAGTGGCTGGGAGGGCGTGGGCTCTGAGCCCTGGTGGGAGACAGGGGTGGCCTGTGCACAGTGAGCATGGACGGTGAGTGTGGAGGGAAGGGCAGTGGCTGTGGCCCTGGCCAGTGTGGCCCAGAGAGAGACAGCCCAGGTTCAGGATGGAATGCCTGCCTGCCCCATAATAATCCTATGACCCTAACTCTGGAGGTGACAGAATTAGGCAGTGCCTTTTGGGAGTGGCTGTGGCTAGGGTCGGTCCTTCTCACACACCCAAACGGTGTCCTCCTCCTCCACAGACAGATGGATGTGGCCAAGTGGCACCGGCAGTGGCTCATGTCAGATTCCACATGTGCTATTGCCTTGGCCGTGGCCCCCCTTAATAGTGAGAAACTCATGTCCATCCTTTATATGCCACCGTGTTGGTGGTGCTTTCTGCTAGGTCCCTGGTAGTGGCAGGGAAGGCAGAGGAGCAGGTGGCCTGCACGTGGGTGGCCATGGCCACGCAGGCTCCTGCTCTGCTCTGACTGGATGTGTGTGAGCTCTGGAGAGTCCCTGCTCCAGCCCAGACCATGCGAGCACACGCTGTGTTTGTCACTGCCTTGCTGTCCAACCCTGCGAGTTGCCCCTCTGTCCGGGGCCCGGGATGAATCTTCCTGGGGCTGAGCTCCCTCAGCCACATAGCACTGGAGTCCACGTTGGGGGGCAGGCACTGGGCTAGCCTGCCCAGGTGTGCTGCGCCCTCGCTGGCCTGAAACCTGGCCACCATACCCAGAACCTTGGAGTTGCTTGTTATGGGGCTTTTTTTTTTTTTTTTTTTTGGTAGTATTAACAAATACTTAGCTTCATAGCTAGTATTTGGTGGTACTGAGATTAGAATTAAATTCAAAGCTTGGTTCTTGGCTGCCTTTTGAAATACAGTATAAATCAATATCTTTTTCTTTTCTTTCTTTTTTTTTTGAGATGGGTCTTGCCATGTAGCTCAGGCTGGCCTCAAACTCTGGGTGATCCTCCTGCTTTAGCCTCTTAGGTGTTGGGATTACAGGTGTGTGCCGCTGTGCCTGTCTTATCTGTGTATTCTTTAAAAAAAAAAAAAAACAGGTTAAACTGGAAAATGATGCAACATTCAAGTGGGTTCTGAGAACTTGCACTTCGTTTGATAAAGGTATGAACTAGAAATAAAGCATCATGGGAAACAAACTCTCAAGTGTCAAGCAGAAGTGACAAGAGCCATTTATCGAACTATCAAGTTACAGACAGTCAGGCCCATTCAAGTTAGATGAGTGCCTGCAGGGAGCAGGACAACTTGGGACAATGTAACGTCGGGATCGAGTGATTTCTTATTTTTGTTTGTTTGCCTGTATTTTCTAATTTCTCCTAATGGATATGGACTACTTGCCAAGGGTAACTGGCACTTTCATTTCTCTGTTCTCAAGGCCCCGTTGGGGGTGAAAGTGGAAGATCTCTGTTGCAGGGATCAGCTGCAGTTTTGGATGCTGTCACTAGATGGCGCCAGAGGACCAGGCCGAGGACGCAGTTCCTGCTGTGGCTTCTTTGGAAGGACAAACCTGGAGAAGAAACCGTGTGTGTGTGTGTGTGTGTGTGTGTGTGTGTGTGTGTGT
>PVKA01035547.1:0-22532 GCA_004027165.1 Ctenomys sociabilis
GTTTGATAAACATGGGTCTGCATGTATGTGTCACTGTAGTATGATGGTTTTAACTGCTTCAGGGAGAAATCTAAGAGAGGTAGTATATGTGGGTCTAAGGGAATTTCTAACCTTAGTTTTCTGATTTCTGTAATAATAATGCTAGTTTCCATTCCCACCAGCAGTGTCGAAGGATTCTTTTCTTCTCACAGCCTCCACAGTGTTTGTGGTGTTTTTGACGTCTTGATGACAGCCATTGTGATAGGGGTAAGACAGTGTCTCTGTGTTGTTTTGATTTTAATTCCCTAATGACCAAAGATACTGCACTTTTTAAAAATGTAATAACTATTAGCTTTTTATTTTGAGAAATATCTATTCATTTTAGTTGTCCATTTTTGACTAGGTGCTTGTTTTTCTGGGGTCTAATTTTTTTAAGCTTTTAATATATTCTAGATACCAGTCCTTTCTTAGAAAATTAGTTGCCAAAATCTTCTCTCTCTCTTTTTTTTTTGCATTCTATGGGTTGTCTCTTCACCCTTGTCTTTTAATCAGTGTCTCACTATGTAGTTTGGTCTGGCCTTGAGCTCTCTATGTAGAGCAGGGTGGTCTTTTTACTCAAGGTTATCCTCCTGCATCAGCTTCCTAAATGCTGGTACTGTAGGTGTGTGCCAACACACCAGGATATCTCTTTATTCTTTTCTTTTTTCTTCTTTTTCATATATTTACACAAGTTCAAAGTGATATTCACAGCATGTTCTAAATTTTGGCCAAGAGTGAAAAAAAATGCATTCAAACTTTGGAACACGCCCACCTAGACAGTAGGCTGGCTCCAACAGTAAATGCGACAGACCCCAAGAACCAAAGGGCTAGGAAAGTCAGAGTTGAAAGGAGTCTTATTCTTTTCGTTGTTTTCTTTTCAGTGTAGAAGATTTTCAATTTGATTTAATCCCACTTGTTGGTTCTTTAATTATTTCTTGTGCAGTTGGAGTCCAGCTCAGGGAGTCCTTGCTTGTACGTGTCTTTAGGGTTATACCTATTTTATCTTCTGTCACATCCACTGTTTCTGTTTGGGTGTTTGATCCATTTTGATTTGATTTTGGGGAGAGATATGGGTTTGGATCTAATTTCTGTATGTGGATGATCAGTTTTCCAGCATGATTTGTTGAGTAGGTTACCTTTTCTCCAGCCTCTTTTTAAAGCTCCCTGTTACAGATCAGATAGTTAAAGGTGAGTGGGGGCTGTCCCTGAGTCTTTTATTCCATTGAAAGATTCAAAATTTCTGAATTTAGTTAACTTATATCACATTTTCAAGAAAAATGAAACTTTTGCACAAGAAATTTAAAGGAAATCATACCAAGGAACACAAAAATGAAGTTGTCCAGAATTTATTATAAAATAAAAATGATTAAAGCATATACATAAAAATATTAGCTATGGAAGAACAAAATTAAATAGCATCTTATTCCACATTAGAAAAAAAAAAGGACCAAGCATGTAAGAAACTAGACTAATTAAAGGACTGAAAGAAAAAATAAGATCTATCCTCTTTGAATTGTATATTTAGCAAGCATACCTCTGAAAACTAAAAGTAAAATATTTTCTAGTTATACAAACTTGAAATACTTTAATACCTCCAGATGTAGCATATAGGAAATAACAAAGAGCATAATGCAAAAGGCAAGAGAAGTTGCAGTATGCTCCTGGATGAACAATAAAGAGCTCTCAAAGTGATAGTTATGCAGGACTATATAAGATGTATTAGATGAACCCTTATTTAAAAGGTCGTTGAAGATTTCTATGAGATAGTACCAATCTTATGTCAGGTTATACAAGTATTTTTTTCATATATATCTGTGTGTATGTGTGTATAAAGGAAAGGGAAGAAGTAATATAAAGTCAAAAGAAAATAGAAATATAGTTTTTAAAGTTTCTAATACTAGGAGAAGATATATGATACCTTTTAGATAAATTATAATTCAAAGATATAGTATAAATCTTAAAACAAAAATTAAGATTAATCAATATTCAGAAAATTAAATACTAATTTATTTAAAATTAAATGTTTCAAAACAATTGAACCAAGAAAAAGTTTTCATGATAATAAAGAAGTACTAAGAATAAAACATAAGATAAATACTGGAATGACAAATAAATGACCATTGCTTCTGACAGTTTGGGGATAGGATATTCGCACAAAGTTCTAGTGTGTTGTGGACATGGATAATGACCATGACACTTACTGGTGGCCAGGTGTCACTTGTGGGACTGAGATACAGATAAGTTTTTGAAATCCACCCTGTAGACCCATATGGAATTGTGACCCATAGGATGCAACAGAAGTCCATTTGTAGAGTGTGCTGATGGAAATATTTTGCTGCTGTATACAAAAGAATAACTGAAAGACCACTATTGTGTACCTTTTATTCTTCTGTGTTTAATTGTTTGCCCTACTTGGTGGGTTCTTTCCATTCTTGTTCATGGGATTGTGATCATTTTGTTCCCTCTCTAGAACATCATTTAGTAGTCTGTGTAGACTTGGCTTTGTCATCTTGAAATTCTTTAGTTGCTCTTTGTTGTGGAAGTATTTTACTTCTCCATTATATTTGAAAGTGAATTTTTCAGGATGTATCAGTCTGGGCTGGAATTTGTTGGCTTGCAAGACTTGTAATACTTTGCTCCATG
The DNA here is from genome assembly GCA_004027165.1 of Ctenomys sociabilis. Taxonomy (NCBI): domain Eukaryota; kingdom Metazoa; phylum Chordata; class Mammalia; order Rodentia; family Ctenomyidae; genus Ctenomys; species Ctenomys sociabilis. Next base: position 2,662 of record PVKA01035547.1, read on the forward strand.
CTCTTCTTGCCTTGATGGCTTGTGAAGACAAATCTGCCATTATTCTGATGGGTTTTCCTTTAAATGTGAGTTGTTTCTTTTCTTTAGTGGCTTTTAGTATACTGTTCCTGTGCTGAATTTCTGGGATCTTGATTATTATATGTCTGGGTGTGGTTTTAATTGGGTTGATGTCATTTGGAGTTCTATATGCTTTGGTTCCCTGAATGTCAGATTGTTGCCCCATATTTGGGAAGTTTTCTGCTATTACTTCTGGCCATATTCCTTTTTATTTTTTTAAAGTTTAAAAGCATCTTTCATTGCAACTTTTTTAACAGGCAGATTTTCTCTTGGGTCACAGGCTGGAGAAGCATCCCTGTCCTGGGCTCATCTGAACTTGGAATCTGAGGGAAGCCAGCTCTAGCTTTTTGGTAGCTGAGTTGCGTCATTTCCAGCTATGGTTTAGACATGGTTCAGTTGTATAGTTGCATACCCTGATGATCTGTTGTGGTTGAAGTCTTGGTCCTCTACCTGGTGATTTCTGAGTATGGTGGAAATTCAGGATGGGGGGAAGTGATAAGTCCTTGGGTCACACAGGAAAGCTCCCAGTCCTTGGGTCTGCACAAGCACTGTGTCTCTCTTACTTCTTGATCAACAGAGTAGACTCTTATGCACTTGCTCCTGCTGTAATGTTCTACCATCCCGCATCAGAGCCTAAACTGGTAGGCACTGCTCCCCAAATGAGATCTTTGACTTTGAACCTCCAAAACTGAGGGAGACAAAACCTTTTTTCTTTATAAGAAAGTTTCCTAGGATATTTCATTACAGTGACAAAAAGCTAATTAATACATCATTCGGCACACACATACACACATACACATACATAGTTATTTACGCAAACATGATTTACAATGATTATTCATGAGACTCTGGGAGGCTTGGGAGAACTTTGAGAAAAGCAAAAGTGGCAGATTATAGATTTTCTATACTAAGGTCTGTGGGAGCTCAAATGAAAATGGGCATGATGTTAATTTATTGAAGAGCATTTTATCAGTCATTTTATTTTTTTCTCAATAATTTTATTGAAGAACAAATAGCAATGAGACAGTTTCAAATCAAATTAGTAAACAGATTCAATAATTAATACGTTGCATATTTTTTCTTACTGGTTATTTATTGTACAAGGTGCAGCCATGATATTCTATTTACAAGCCATATTAGAGCAGATCCCTCTATTCATTGAATTAAGAGAATGTATCTGTATACCTATTTTCAAAACTGATTTATAGTACAGTTTTCTACAATTAATACTTTTTACATTGTTATCTTCCTTGTGGATATACATAGTACAAGAAGCAGACAGGATATCCTGTCCAAACACTATTAGTGCAAATCTTTCTTCTCATAGAATTACATGAAAGTAGCCATATTTTTATCCTAACTGTTCTGTATATACAAAAACAGAATGGTCTTTCCTTTGTTTTTTTATTTTTATTTTTGTTTTATTGAAGTACAAATATCAATGAGACAGTTTTAAGATACCTTGACAAGATGGATTCAATAAATTAATACATTGCAAACTGTTTTCATAATGTTTTGGTATCATAGAAGGTGCATACATGATATTATACTTACAGACATTATTATAGCATATGACTCTTATCAATAAAGAAAGAGAGTATAGCTGTTTGAGTATCTTATTTTTTATACCTGAATTACATCAAAGATTCAATAATTAATACTTTCTACCTTGATATTTTCCTCGTGGTTGTCCATAGTACTAGAAGCTGATATAATATCCTATCTAACCACCATTAGTGCAAATCTTGCCTCTCATAGGATTATGTAGAAGCACAGCGTTATCTATCCCCACTGTACTGTCTATACACACACATCGTGATTCTTCCTTTCTATACCCCTTCCTTTGTCTACACCTGTCAGAGATGGGACATAGTTGAATGTCCATTGTCATTCAAATAACTTAGGTGCTTGAACTCAATGACACAATCCAACACAGTCCAGCAGTCCACTACAATAGTGAGTTATCCGAAGTTGTCAACCATAGCCATTTACAGCTCAACTTAATATTATGGCCCCGCGATGTATACTTCATTTTTATACTTTTCTGCTGGATGGTTAGGACCTAGATAGAGCAAGACTTACATACCAACACATGTACTTTATGTTTCTTATGAGGTCAATGAAGTCCCCTCAGGGTTTATCTTGTAGTCCTGTACCTTATTCTGTAGATCCTTTGTCTGTGTCATCCATGTGGATGAGTCACGGCCAATGCTTGACCAGTCTGCTCTCTGTGAGAGCCTGAGAGAACGTTTTCTCTCCATGTGACTCTCCCCAGGCACACTACAGAACTTCAATCTCCTCTGTGGCTCCTTGTTCAGAAAATTTGGAGCTCACCTGAGTTTCATGATGTTGCAGTACAGGTTCTCCTATGTCCTGAGTCTTTGCTGACCTTGAAAGGTTAGGGCCAAAATGTTGGCTGGCCTTGTGCCTCTTCTATTTCTCCAACTTTGATCGGTGAACTTAGGTTATTAACCATCCAGAAGAAAAGCTGATTAGTATCCTGCAGCATATGCCATTCACTTTGCCTTATCGGACTCGATTGATTTTAGTTGTTGTTGTATGTTTCCTTTTGTATTTCTGCTTTTCCCTTCTTATACTAGGGAGACTACACGATACTTACACATGTGTGTCTGGTTTATGGTCTTTCCTTTGTATCCCCTTTTTTGTTTAATCATATCAGAGATGGGTATTCTATTGACATTCAATTATTATATGTGCTTGGATTCAGCGAAACACTCCAACACAGTCCAGCAGTCCACAATAGTAGTGGGTTATCCACAAATGTTTTGACTAGAGGCATTTATAGCTCAGCATATTATTATGGCTTTACTTTATATACTTCATTTTTATACTTCTCTGCTGGATGGTTAAGACTTAGATAAAGCAAGACCTATATAACAAGAAATGTAACTTTTGTATCTAATAAGGTAATAAAGTTTTCTCTCCATGTGACTTTCCTCAGGCACACTATACATCATTAATTCCATTCCTCTGTGGCTCTGAAATTCCTTGAACTAGAAATTTGCGACACACCTGAGTTCCAAGAGTTACAGTACAGGTTCTCCTACATCCTGAGTCTTCACTGACCTTGAAAGGCTAGGGCCAAAATGTTGGCTGACCTTGCAGCCCTTCTATTTCTCCAATTTTTGATCTACAAATTTAGGTTGTTAACCATCCAGAAGAGAGGGTGATTATTACCTTGCAACATAGGCAGTTCAGTTTACCCTGACTATCTGTCTAAATATCAAACATCTTAGGCATAACGTGGAACAGACATTTTTCATCAAGTATTGACTTATCAAATTTTAAGTCTTTACATAATATGAACAAAACAAATTAAAAAATATTACTATATTCATATTATTATGCAGCAATTTGGAGATCTAACCATATACAACCTTGTATCAGAACAGTCCTGTAACAGTTTTTTCCGCTTGTGTCTTTTTTCCCCCATTTATTACCCCTCCAAACAAAACAAAACATTGTAAGACAGTATAGTATTAATTGGTATGTCATGGCAGGAAGTTTGTATTTAGCAGACCAGATGGCAGGCATTCCAAGCATGACCCTTCTATTACACATTGCTATCTTCAGGGCAGTTGCTTGGTTCACAGGTGTCAGCCTCTATAGATAGTCGGGTTGAGAATCCTACCATTTAACTGCTACTTTCAAAAACCTGCTGATATTTCTCAGGATCTTTGCCTTGCCCATCTTGTGTGTACAAATGTATGACTTTGTCTCTGTCCTGTTTCCCAGCTTTTCTCCTTACCCTCTCCTTGTTATCCAGTCCTCAGATTCTCACTTCTCTTTTAGTTGTGCTATATCTTTGTATTTGTATTTCTTCTTCTGATTTCTTATACTAGGGAGGCTATACAATATTTGCACATGTGGGTTTGTTATATGTTCAAGGGTCATCCACTTTAATATAAATGCTTCAAGTTTATCATTCTTTATAACTGAGTATCATTCTTTATAGCTCCATTGTATAAAAATACCACATCTTTTTCAACCATTCCTCATGTGATGGGCCCTTGGTTGTTTCCAAGATTTGGCTATCACAAACTGTGATGCTATAAACATAGGTACATGTATGTCACTATGATATGATTTCAGTTCCTCTGAGAAAAATCCCAGTAGGGGGTTAGCTGGCTTGAATAGGATTTCCAGTCCTAGTTTTGTGAGGAGTCTCCAAACTGATTTCCACAATGGTTGCACCAGTCTACATTCTCACCAACAGTGAAGAAGTGTTTCACTTTTCCACATATCCTCTCTAACATTTGTTGTTGGTTTATTTCTTTATGATAGCTATTCTTTCTGGAGTGAGATGGCATGTCAGCATTGCTTTAATTTGCATTTGATGAATGGCTAGTGATGCAGAGAATTTTTTAATATATTTATTCCCTTCTTTAACTTTGTCCTCTGAGAAATGTGTATTCATCTAGGATGCCCATTTCTGGATTGGGTCTTTAAATTTGCGGGCTCTACTGTATTTTAGTTCTTTATAAATTCTAGAGAGCAGACCTTTGTCTTAGTGTTTATTAGTTAAGATTTTTTCTCCAAATTTGTGGGTTGTCTTTTTAATTTGTTGGTAATTTCTTTTGACATGCAAAAACTTCTCAATAAGAGTTGGTCCCAGTTGTTTCCCATTTGTTTATGAACTCTTTGCCTACCCCTATGTCTTCAAGAGTTCCTCCTACTTTCTCTTCCAGGATATTGAGTGTTTCTGTTTTAATGTTTAGATCTTCAATCCATTTGACTTTAGCTTAGTGCATAGTGTAGACCTGGGTCAAGTTTTAGTTTTCGGCATATAGAGAGCCATCTTTTCCAGCACCATTTGTTAAAGAGGCTATCTTTCTTCCAGTAAGCATGTTTGGCCCCTTTGTTGAAGAGGAGGTGGCTGAGTGTGTTTGCAGAGGCCTCTGCATTATGTAAAGTATTCCATTAATGCTCAGGCCTATTTTGTTGCCAATACTATATTGATTTTATCAGAGTAGCTTTGTAGTATAATTTCAAGTCAGAATTGTGATGCCTCCTATCTTGCCTTTGTTGGCCAGGATTGCATTTGCTATTCTAGCTCGTTTGTTGTTCCAAATAAATTTTAGGAACAATTTCTCCAAGTCTGGGAGGTATGTTGGTTGCAGGGTGACCGCGATTGCATTAAATCTGTACAAGAATTTTGGGAGTATGACCATATTTACGATGTTGGTTCTTCCTATACAGGAATAAGGAATATCTTTCCATTTTCCGAAATCCTCTATGATCTCTTTTTTAGGGCATCATAATTTTCTGTGAAAAGATCTTTGATTTCCTTGGTTAAGTGAATTCCAAGGTACTTCATTTTCTGCGGTTCTATTGTAAAAGGTATTGTTTCTATAGTTTCCCTCTCAGCGTGCTTGCTATCTGTGTAGAGGAATGCTATTGACTTTTGAGTATTGATTTTGTATCCTGCTATGCTACATAATTGTGTATCAGTTCTAGTAGTTTTTGGTGGAGATTTTTGCACCTTTTAAGTGAAATATCATGTCATCTGCAAATAGTGATAATTTAAATTCTTCTTTACCTATTCTTATTTCTTTTATTTCTCTCTCTTTTCTAATGGCTTTTGCTAATGATTCCAAAAGTATATTGAATAGGAGGGGTGTTAGAGGACATCCTTTTCTTATACCAGATCTAAGAGTAAAAGATTTCAATTTTTCCCCACTTAGAATTATATTAGCTGTTGGGTTGTCATAGATGGCTTTTATCAAATTGAAGTAGAGGCCTTCTATTCCAATTTTGTTTTGGGCTTTGAACATGAATGAGTGTTGGACGTTGTCAAAAGCTTTTTCTGAATCAACTGAGATGATCATGTGGTTTTAGATTTCAGTTTATTAATACAGTGTATTACATTTATAAATTTTTGAATAGACAACCATCCTTGCATTCCTGGGATGAATCCTACCTGGTCATGGTGTATGATAGTCTTGATGATTTGCTGTATTATATTTGCTGGGATTTTATTGAGGATTTTTGCACCGAGGTTAATGAGGGAGATTGGACTGTAGTTCTCTTTTTAGTTGTGTCTTTCTCTGGTTTTGGAATTAGTATAATACTTGCCTCCAGGAATGATTTTAGGATGACTGCTTCCTTTTCAAGTTCATTAAAGAGTTGAAGAGTGTAGGCATTATATGTTCTAAAAACTTCTTGTAGAATTCAGCTGTGAATCCATCAGGACCTGGACTTTTCTTTGTCCGTGGGCTTCTTATTACATTTCGTATTTCATTGGCTTTTATTGGGTTATTGGGAGTTGTTGTATCTTCTTGATTCAGTTTTGCTAATTTGTACCTTTCTAGGAATCTGTTCATTTCTTCTGTGTCTTCTATTCTGTGAGAGTAAAGATTCTCAAAGTAGCTATTGATAATCTTCTGAATTTATGCTGGGTCTGTGGTGATTTCACCCTTTTCATTCCTTATTACTTGTATTTGAATTTTTTCTTTCCTCTTTTTGATGAAGTTAGCTAGGGAATTATCAATTTTATTTAGTCTTTCAAAGAACCAAATTTTTGATTCACTGATTCTTTGAACTGTTGTTTTCATCTTAATTGAATTAATTTCTGCTCTAATCTTTATGATTTCTTCCCGTCTTTGGGCTCCGTGTGCTCTTCCTTTTCTAGACGTTGGAGGTGCAACATTAGGGTGTTTATTTGTTCCCGTTCTGTTTTCCTCATGTGTGAGTTCATAGCTATGATTTTCCCTGTGAGAACTGCTTTCATCACATCCCATCAATTCCAATAAGTTGTGGTAGAATTTTCATTGAATTGTAGATATTGTTCAATTTCTTGTTCAATTTCATCTATGGCCTATTGATAGCTGAGTAGGGTGTTGTGGGACTTTTTCTGGTTTCCTTTGTCATTTATTTCCAGTTTCATTGCACTGTGGTCAGATAATTTGCATGAGATAATTTCTGTTTTCTTGTATATAATTAAGCATGACCTATGAACTAGTACATGGTCTATTTTAGAAAATGAAGGGCTGGCGGTATAGCTCAGTGGACTAAGCGCTTGCTTAAGTTCAATCCCTGGTTCCACACGCCGTGCTGGCTCTGCCTTCGGGTGCGCTCAGCAGGCGATGCAGTCCAGGTGTGGTGACGTGCGCCTGTAATCCCAGCACTTGGGAGGCACAAAAAGCAGGAGGATCACTATGAATGTGGGCTGCATAGTGAAACCCTGCACCAAAAAAAAAAAAAAAAAAAAAAAAAAAAAAAAAAAAAAAAAAAAAAAAAAAAAAAAAAAAAAAAAAAAAAAAAAAAAAAAAAAAAAAAAAAAAAAAAGACCCATGTGCAGCTGAAAAAAATGTGTATTGAGCTGTTGTTCGGTGGAACACTCTGTATATGTCCACTAGGTACTTTTGTTCCAAGTTCTGGTTCAGTTCTACTACTACTTTGCTAATTTTTTTGTCTGATTGACCTATCGTTTTGGGATAAGAGGGTTTTAAGATCTCCTGTTATGATTGTGGTCTTGGATATTAGATTTTTCATGACCATTAAGATTTGTCTTATATATTTGTGTGCTCCTGTGTTTTGTGCATAGATATTTATGAGTGTTATGTCTTCCTCTTGAATTTTTCCCCTGACCAATATGTAGTGACCTTCTTTATTTTGTTTGGTCCTTCTTGGTTTGAAGTTGAGACTGTCTGAGAACATAATTGCTATCCTTGCTTTTTTCTGTGGTGCTGGAGCATGTGGTATTGCTTTCCATCCTTTGACTTTAAGCCTATGAATGTCTTTTTGAGTTATGTGTGTTTCTTGTATATAGCACATTGTTGGGTTTTGTTTCCTAATCCACTGTGCCAGTCTATTTCTCTTAATTGGTTAATTGAATCCATTTACATTGATGGTTGTAACGGAGATGTGTTGACTTAAGATTGACATGTTATTCACCTGTTGTTGTTTACTCCTTTAATTGTTTGCTTTGTTTAGTGGTTTCCTTCTGTTCTCATTCATGGAGTTCTGGTCATTGTGGTCCCTCTCTAGAACATCTATCAGTAGCCTGTGAAGGGATGGCTTTGTCATCATGAAGGTCTTTAGTTGTTCTTTGTCATGGAAGTATTTCACTTCTCCATCAAACTTGAAAGTGAATTTTTCAGGGTATAGTATTCAGGGCTGGAATTTTTTTACATAGAGGATTTGAAGCTCTCTACTCCATGCTGTTCTTGCCTTCATGGTATGTGAAGAGAAGTTGGCAGTAATTTTGATGGTTTTCCTTTGAATGTGATCGGCTTCTTTTCTTTGGTAGCTTTCAGTATAATATTCTTGTACTGGATTTCTGGAATCTTGACTATTATATGTCTGGGTGTGTTTTTAATTGAGCTGAAATTATTTGGCATTCTGTATGCTTCCATTACCTGAATGTTAGATTGTTTCCTCATATTTGGGAAGTTTTCTGTGATTACTTCTGCCCATATTCTTTTATATCATTTGTATTGACTCCTACTTTCTCATTGATGACTATTAATCTCAAGTTGTTCATCTTGGCATCGTCTTGCAGGTGATGGATTATTTTTTCCGGCATCCTAGTTGTTTTTAAGAGATCCTTTCTAACCTTTTCACTAGCTGCACCAGCATCTTGAAGATCTGAAACTCTGTCTTCACTTTCACTCAAACTGTTTTGTAGACTTGTGATTGAGATTTTTAGTTCTTCTATGTCTGTTGGACTCTGCTGTATGAGTTGTATTTCTTTTCTGTATTGCTCTTTCCAGGAATCCGTTATATTTCTGATCTCTATTTTTTTTTTTTTAAATCAATGTCTTTTTTTTTTTGTCTTTTTGAGGCAGGGTCTTACTATGCAGTTCAGGCTGGCCTTAAGCTCACTTTGTAGCTGAGTTCTGGTCTCGAACTCAGAACAATCCTCCTGCCTCAGCCTCCCGAGTGCTGGGATTATAGGCCTGCGCCACCATGCCCGGCTTAAATCAATGTCTTCTTTAGAGGTAGCTATTCATTCTTTTTCTGCAAAGTTTTTTTTTTCAAATTGGGTTTCCTCCATATATGTCCATATTTGATTATTTATTTCAGATGCTGTGATTTCAAAGATTTTTTTTTATTTCAGAAATTATTTCTGCTCTGGGTTCCTCTTTACCTTTTTGTTGTTGTTTCTTTGCTTTGCGATGCTGTTAATTCATACATTTCTGTTGATCTAGTGTTCTCTGCACTTGTTCTCAGTGGGCATTGGGTTTCCCAAATATGTTTCTGCATTAGAATCTTTATTTCAAATCCTATGTATTCAGAAATTTCTTTTTTAATTTCAGGCATTAATTCTGCTCTGAGTTCTTGTATACCTATCTACTGTTGTTTCTTAGATTCCGACGCTGTTAATTCATTCATTTCAGCTGAGTTAGTGTCTTCTGCACTTGTTCTGGGTGGGCTCAAGGCCTGAAATTGCATTTTGCTCCTTGTCTTTGTCATTTTGTATAGCACTGACCTCTGACCTTTGGTGTAGATCTTTGGTGTAGCTACAAGCTTTGTGCGTAATGAGATTCGGGTGCAGATCTATTAAGTTTGAGTTTATCCAGTTATGTGAGGCCTGGGTCTAGCTGTTGTATTAAGCTCCTTTTTGCTGCAGTCCTTGGAAGTGAACCTGCTGTGCACCTCTGGCATAGCGGTGAGCCTGTGGTGCCCCTCTATTGTGCTCCTGGTCCAGAGAGCACTGGGGAGCGCAGAAGCTCTCCCATACACACACCAGGCTGTGATGGGCTGGTTTGGAGGCAAGAAACTCACAAAAATTCTCACTCACTCAGTGGGCTTAGGGGGGCCTCCAGAAGGTTGCAGGGGTCTTGGGGTCGCAGTAGAGAGACTCACTCACACGGGTGCCTGAGATTTTCTCTGGAGGGCTCTTGCAGGTGGTGCGCGGGAAAGCCAGAAGTTCTCTCACACACTCACCAGCAGGCTGGGTTGGACTGGGGCCGAGAGAGTCTCAGAAGTTTTTACTCGCTTGGCTGGCTTGGGCATGGATGCTGTCCATATTCTTTTTATATCATTTGTATTGACTCCTTCCTTCTCATTGGTGCCTATTAGTGTCACATTGTTCATCTTTGCATTGTCTTGCAAGTGTTGAATTATTTTTTCCTGCATATTATTTGTTTTTAAGAGATTTTTGCTTACTTTTTCACTAGCTGCAATGGCGTCTTTAAAGTCAAAGAGTTTTTTTCACTTTCACTCAAATGGATTTGCCAGTTTGTGATTAAGGTTTTAATTTCCTGTATATCACTTTGGATCTGTTTCATACATTCTATTTCTTTCCTATATTGCTTATTCAGGGGATCCATCATTTTTTTTATTCTGCTCTATTTTTTTTTATCAGTGTATTCTTTAGAAGCACTTAGTACTTCTTTATTATAGTTATCACTACATTTTTTACTTCATAAATTATTTCTGATATGATTTATTCTATACCTTTCTGCAGTTGTTTCTTTACTTCCAAAGCTATTATTTGAGAGATTTCAGGTGTGTGATTTGCAGTTTCCTCTATGCTAATGTCTTCTGCATTTGTATTGAATGGACTCTGGGCCTGAGACAACTTTTTGTTGCTTCTCTTTGTTATTTTGTATACCAATGACTTTTGACCCTTGGTATAGAGCTTAGATAGAGTTATTACCTTAGCACCAGATCTGGATCTAGGAATTTCAGACTCCTCCAGGTAGGTGTGGCTTGGGTCTGGTTGCTGTGCTCCACTTCTTCCTGCTACAGCCTTGTAGGTGGACCCTTTGTATGACACTGGCAAGATGTTTTGCTCCTGAATCAGCTGGGTGGGTCTTACCTCTATCTTCTTTTCAGGGAGTTCCATGCCGGGCCTGCACTGTGGGTCACTTCTGGATCTGGTGGCTTGGGCCGTCTCACTCACACACTGAACCTGCACTGGCAGCCCTGGGCCGATATTCTGTTTTCAAGTATCTCATTGAAGACTTTGTGTCTATGTCTATTTAATATATAGGTATATGGTATTTAATTTTTGTTGAGTTCCATTTTTAAAAATCAAATCTGTACAGGCCTCAGGATAAGTTTGACTATGTTCCTTCCCTTTCTCTTGAGATTTTGGGAGGCATTGCCATTAGTTCTTCTCTGTAGTTCTGATAAAACTCAGTGGTCAATCCATTTTGTTCTGGTCTTGGTGGGATTTTATGACTTCTATTTTATTGCCCACTACTACTGGTCTATTCAGAGTTTTTATATCCTGTTGGTTCAATTTTACCAAGTCATATGTGTTCAGAAATTTAGCCATTTCTTCTAGCTTCTCTATTTTATTGGAATATAAGTTTTCAAGAGATTTTTTTTATTTTTTTTGTATTTCACCTTCTTCATTTTAATTGCATTGATAAGAATCTTTCTTTTCCTTTAGGTGAATTTGGTGAAGTGTTAAATTTTATTTGTCCTTTCAAATAATCAGCTTTTATTTATCCTTTGTACTCTATTTTTAGTATCAATTTCATTGAGTTCTACTCTGCTGTTTATTATTTATGTCCTTCTATAAGCTTTGGATTTAGAATGCTCTTCCTTTTCTAATATCTTGAGATGTATCATTACTTTATTTATTTGATAATGCTCTATTTTTCTAAAGTAGGTCTTCTGAGCTGTGAACTTCCCTTTTGGAATTACTTTTCTGGTGCTCCACAAGTTTAGTGAGTTGTTTTTTGATTGTCATTTGGTGCTAGGCACGTTTTGTTTGTTTTTTGGTTTTCTTTGAAGACGGGGTCTTGCTATGTAGTTCAGGTTGGCCTTGAACTCACTCTGTAGATGAGGCTGGCCTCTAACTCAGGGTGATCCCCTTGCCTTAAGCTCTCTAGTACTGAGTTTACAGGCATGGGCACAGCAACTGGCTGTATTCTAGTAACTTTTTAATTTCTTCCCTGAATTCTTCTGTGATCTATTTATTCAGGAATGTGTTGTTGATTCTCTGTGTGTTTGCATAGTTTTGTGATTTCTTTTGCTGTTTGTTTCTAGTTGTATTCTATTGTGATCTGATAGAGTACAATATATACAAGACATTATTTCAATTAGTTTGTATTAAAATGCTTTCTAGTCTCATTTATAGTCAGTTTTGGAGAAAGTTCTCTTGACTGCTGAGAAGAATGTGTATTCTACTGTTGTTAGATAAACCACTATACAAATATCTGTTCAGAAGAATGGTTCAGCTCTGATTGTTTGGTTATTTTTGTTGTTTAGTTGCACTATTTGTGAGAGTAGAGTGTTAAAACCCACACTACTATTGTATTGGTACAGCATCTGGGTTTTGTTACGTCAAGAGGCTTTCATTTTGTAAAACTGGCTCTGCTAAGATTTGGGGTATATATATTTGTAATTGTTATCTCTTCCTGTTGAATTGTTCCATTAACCAAATTTGACCTTCTTTGTCTGTGTTCAGTTTTGACTGCAAGTTCAATTTGTCTGCTGTTAGCATAGCTAATTCTGTTTGCTTTTACACTCTAGTTGGGTGGAATACTCCTTTCCAAACTTTCAGTCTCTGTTTATGTTTATGGATAAAGTGTATCTCTTCCAGGCAGCATATAGTTGGGTTTTAGCTTTTGATACAATCTGCTAGACTATACCTTTTGTTTGGGGAGTTAAGACCATTTATATAGACCTTTATTATGGGCAGGTATCTACTGCCACTTGTCATGGTTTCTTTCCCCCAGTACAGATTCCTTTCTATTTTCCTTATGTTTAACTCTTAGTTAGATATATTTTCTCTTTGGGCTCTTTGGTGATGCTGGCCTCACTCTTTTCCAAATTCCTTCCAGTATTTTCTGCAATGCAGGTTTGATGGCCATGAGTTTCTTGAGATTTCCTTTGTCATGGAGAATTTTTATTTCTCTGTCAAATTTGAAGAATAAAATTTCAGGATATGTTAGTCTTAACTGACAATTGTGCCTTGATTTCTGGGCTGCAGGGAGGAAAATTAGGACAGATAGGGGCTGGGCAATGACTTCTAGGTAGGGTACCAATTTGCAGCCACTGCTGCCATTGTATTTTTCCTTCAGCAGAGCGGTTAAATTTTTCTTAAGGTTTTCACTGGGCTTGAGGTGCAAGCAGTGCTGGGATCCAGAGGCTGCCTTACTTCTTATTCTAAATGGCACCTTGTAGTGAATTTCATCTAATGACCTTCTCTGTCAAGTTGTTTTGCAGTGGTTGAACTGTTGTTTGCACCCAGGCCTTGTGAGCATCTTTTGAGTACTGATGACTCTAGCCAGACATGGTGGTCAGTCAGGGGCCAACATTTTTAGACATAAAGAAAACTACGATGGAGAGAGAGAGAGAGAGAGAGAGAGAGAGAGAGAGAGAGAGAGAGAGAGAGAGAGAGTGCTAGCTGAGTAGAGGAGATATACCCATAAAGAAAAAAATCTTATAGAGTCCTAGTCTCTGTGTTATTCTGGCACTATTTTTTTCCTGTTATCCACTGATGTAACAGCTGTCCTAATTGTGGGATTTTGATTCTTTTGAATATTTTATATTTACATTTATATGTATCTATAAGCAGCTGATAATGTTGCTTTGCCTGTCTTCCATATTCATTATGTGACCTGCTCTAGCTTCTCTGACTTCTCACTCGCTCTGAAAGCTATCATGGTCACATGGGAACGCAGAGGAAAAAAGCTGCTAAGCTTTCTGATTCTCTTCCTTTTATCTTATAAAAAAATAAAATAAAATTTCATAACCAAATAATAACAGAACAATAGTTATTATTATTCATTATCATTTATAGCAATACTGTGTTTTTCAATCTTCAAACTAGTCACTCAATACAAGAAAACCTCCAAGTCTTATAAAAAGAAACCGACAATAACAGGAGACTTCTTGCATAAACAAACATTCCTTGCTCTTTTGAAACAATTGATTAAAGTCTATGGTTAATTCTCAAGATTCTGAAAAGGTTGACTTTGATAGTTTTGTCAGTGGTCGTATTTTATGGCCAAGAGGGTTTTCAGTACTTCTAGCAGACTAGTCTGCTCACGTCCCCCTTTGGTCTATGAGAGCTTCAGCTGGAAAATCTAAATAAGAGAAGATGAGGTCATTGACAAATTTTATCCTTTTTCCACATAACATCAAAAAAATATTGTTAGCTCTGTTCAGAGAAAAATGTTTTTGTAACACATATAGTTACTAATACTACTCTAAAGTTGTACCATTATGAAAAACAAAGCTCATAACAATGGACAACTTTGGACAAAGTCAGAAAAAGTTTGAGGAAATCCAACTCAGAGCTCAGGTAGTTAAAGTATGGATACAATAGTTTTACCTGAAACAGGAATCAGGCACAATGTTCCCAAAATTATGTTACATAAGTCTGTAACCCCAGCATTCTGGGAGGCTAAGACAGGATGAATTTGATGTCCAAATTCAAGCCCAGCATGGACATTGTAGGAGCTAAGGCTGACTAAATATAAGTAAAATTAAAAATGGATTGAGGACATAGCTCAGAACTGAGGACCTGAATGTAATCCCCAGCAAAGGAATAATTTTTTTTACAGAAAGTAGAGGTTAATATGGGCGAGTTAGAGAAAGATCAATGGAACCTAGAGGCATCAGGGTCTGGATATATCTGGTTAATCTTGAGTTCCTATTGAATAGCTTATTAGAATAGTTGGAAATGCATGAAATGTAGACTTGTGGAAGAGCTAGAAAATATTTTTTGGTCAATCCTATATATGGCCCTCAAAGCAACTTCTCTAATGGTATAATTTTCTCCTCTAGGACAAGGGTTTCCCACTTGTGGGGAAAATTTGTAAGATTAAATGAGTGCTGAGCTTTGGTGCCACTGGGGGACCTCGATGGGGTTTTCTGGGGATAAACATGATTCTGCTGATGCTGTGCTGAGCAAGTGAGTGTATGAATGTACCACGTCTGTGATTTGGAAAGGGCTACAGGTCAGTACTCTTCAAATGTTTGGAACTTCTCTAATTTCCATAACTTTTCAGTGACATGAAGAATGAGATTTTCTTTCTGTGAACAATTTCCCGAGAATTAGACCTCATAGTTTTGCTCCCTATGGCAGGCCAGTTAGTCTAACACTCTCTGTCTTACTTTCAACCTAAATTTGATTTTTAAAGGGTTTAATCTTATTCCCAACCACAACCTTATTTTTCATAGCAGCAGGAAGAAATTTGATAAACTGTTCTAGTTTCTTACATTTGTGGATTTAATTCCCACTTCATCAAAACGGGCTACTGTTGGAGGGTGAAGCCAGATGCTCTGGGTTGCTCAGGTCTTAATGTCTCTGCAGCTTGCTGAAGCGATTGATCGCCTTAGGAACGCTAATAAGTACCATTGTTGCTTTTCTTACTCCCTCCGTGTTCCTGCTGTGGTCCTACTATGGGTATTTAAGCTTTTGCCACGTCTGGCTGGAGCCGAATGACTCACCCGTCCCACTCTGTGTTTTAAGGTTATCACCTCCTGCAAGGCTTCTTTTCCATGTGTGGAGACTCCAGGAATTCCCTTTGATTGAAAATAAGCAGCCAGAAGAGTATGAATGTGAGTCCCAGAGACGCCCAGGTTTATGACCTAGCCTCAGCATTTGTCATGATCTTTGATGTAGAAGATTTTTTTTTTTTTTTTTTTTTTTTGTCTTTTTTGAGACAGGGTCTCGCTATGCAGTTCAGGCTGGCTTTAAGCTCACTTTGTAGCTCAGGCTGGTCTCGAACTCACAACAATCCTCCTGCCTCAGCCTCCCGAGTGCTGGGATTACAGGCATGCGCCACCACGCCCGGCTTGATGTAGAAGATTTTTGATGCTCCAGCTCATTATACTTACCTTGAAGAGTTGTTGGGATGAAATAAAATAACTCATGTAACAGCATCTGTACAACAGGCTGCACACAAGAGCGCGTATTCTGCCTATTTTTTAAAAAAAAAATACTTATGAATCTGTTCATAATCAAGGAAAAGCAATTGTTTTTATTTAAAGAAGAAAGAGTTTATTAGAAAACTAGTTCTGTATTTTACCTATTCATTATAGAGGCTAATATTTATTTCTTATCTTTATTTCTTAGTCATGATTTTCTATATTAGATACTGTTTTGCACATTGAGATATGTTTTTATATATATTTGAAAGTTGCAATGTGCTTTTCTGGGTAAATGTATTTTAATGTGCTTTTGTATTGTATAGAAAAGCACACACATCTTGAAATGTGTCTAGTTGGCTTCTCGGTCCATATGGGGGATTGCTTACAATATCTTCTTATTCTGAGTACCACAGTCTCAGAGCTCCTTTGTTGGAGAAATTCAATTATACAGAAGTTGGCTCTGTGTTAGTTACTTTTCTCATTGTTGGACATCTCCAAGTTAAGAGAGGAAATGATTACTTTTGCTTACAGTTTGTAGAGGTTTCAGTCATTGCAGCTGGTTGCAAGGCAGGTGGCATGGCAGGGGTCACAGTAGAAGAAAAACCATTCATGGCATAGTAGGCAGGAAGTGGCATGACTTCTTCCTTTTCTCTCCATCCAGGCTGCAAGCTGACTGTTCAGTGCCCCCACCCCCCAGTCTGGTGCCATCTGTCATCACACCCAGAAATTCACTAGATTTTTTTCTGTATTTTAGTGAAAGACCTAAAGGGTCTCACTACTAGATTGGATTAGAGTATTCAGCGTCTCACTACTAGATCGGACTCATAGTGATCTGCTACTTATAGCCTCCCAAGAGCTGGGATTATAGGCACACACCACCACACCCAGGCTCAATTGCTGTCCCAGATCACCCTGGGGGTGGGGCCAGCATGGCAGAAATTCATTAAACCAACTAGTGCACCAACCCTGTGTAACACATCCATGATCCAGTATCACATACCCACGAGCTCCTCATTCCCCGAATCCCCATGCATGAGGCTGATGAGACTTTAGGCAAGAACATCTGGATGTATGGCATAACAGGCTTCTTAACTGAAACTTGATAGAGACAACAGAACAAAAGGAAGCAAAAAGGAAAATGTTATGAAATTTTATAAATGCACATTTAGAAGTCTGGTAACCAGTTTTTAAAATAAAAGTTTTGTTGTTGTGTCTTAAAAAATAAGTAACTAGCAGTGAGTTACACATATTTGCACAAAATCTATTAAACTGGAAAAGAACAGGAAATTTTTCCTATAGGTGAATAAAATGCACTGGAAAATTCTTACTGAGGATCAGATAAAAATTGTAGCTAAACCTTCTACAAATAATATAGAACCTTACTGGGATAATGATAAAAGTATACAAAGGAGAACTGTAGGGACTCACCACTGCAAAGCAGAAGGAAATGGACAAATTAAAGGAAGAAAAATGAGATTTGGCTGAGATTGTGAAAGAAAATGAAAAGTCAAAATTATTTCAAATACAAAGACCAAATTAGATGGAGGTTAAAGAAGAGAAGTTACCACAGAAAGTAGCACCAGATGTGAAGGAACTAGTCATAAAAAGTGTGCGTGGTGTAAGAAATCCAGAGAAGCGGATTAGAGACAAAATATAGAAATGACACACAAGTAGCAGAGGTCACTCATATAGAAATGGAGTCTTGCAAAAAGAAATCCAAGAGAACAGAATATGCATTAAAAAATACAACTCAGATTTCCAAGAACTAGAAAATAAGGCACACATCTACATATTTAAAAGGGTTACCATGTACCAGGGAAAATTGATCTAGAAAAGTCAACGACAAGACATAACCTCAAATTAGACACAAGACTGTATTGGGTGGGCCAGTAAAAATCTCAAGTATTTACGATGAAATCAGGTTGGGAAAACATTAGGCATCTGACAAAGACACAAATCAACTCAAGAAGACTACCACAGTGGCTGGGAAATTTTGGCAAGAAGACTAGCAGTGAGCATCAAATACCTTAACCTTCAGCCCTAAGTCCAAAGCAAAGGAGGGAATAACATCAGAAGCAAAGGTAGAAAATAGTAGAGCAGGTAGGGTGGACCCAGAATATGTCTGCTGGGGCTGAACTTCATGGAAGATGAGATGTTCCCTTCACTGGAACAAAGGAAGAAGGAACCACTGACTAGACGCAAGATCTGCATTTTCTCTGTGAATCTGTAAATTGAAAATGGCAAGCTAAGGGCCAGCCAAGTAGCTCAGCGGATTAAAGCACCTGTAAGCAGGTGCAGGGGCCGGGAGTTTGATCCCCAGGCCTGTGGTGCGGCCCTGAGGCACGCTGAGATGGCAATTGAGACTGGGCGTGGTGGCGCACACCTGTAATCCCAGCTTTTGGGAGGCTGTAAACAAGTAGATCACTATGAGTCTGATCTAGTAGTGAGACCCAGAACACTCTGTAGAGCCTTTCCTAAAAATACAAAAGAAAAGAAAATGGTGGGCAGGGACTGAGTCAGGAGTCAGAAACATAGTAAAAATCATGTGTGATGGAAGGAGGTCAGCGTCGGGGAACCACAGCAGAAGGCTCCATGCTAGTGGGTCCCTCAGCTAAAGCAAAGAATTGATCATGGAATTCTTGAATTTCTTGTATAAATTTAATGTCAAATTATGCTTCAAAGTTTATGGCAGTCTTTTATGGTATTTTGCACCTGTGAACATAATTCTTTGCATTAGTGACACAAATCCGTTCACTTAGTTTTCTGCAATATTATGACGCACTGAGGGCTAAAAGTATTTCTGCTGAGGCATTCTGTCTAATTCTTTGTGTATCTGAAATATTTATTCAAGAAAGATTTTATAATATAGCAAATGAAATGTATCTATAATGTTCCATGGTACTTAATACTTATTATGTAAAACCCATTCTGAAGAATCACACGGCATATTTCTTATTGTCAATAAACATTAAATTTTAGGGCTCAGAGAAAAAAGTATACAAACTTGAAATTTCTGGTTATGTTTGGAATGAAAATTATAAACACAATGAAATTTATGAATGTTAAACTGCATATGTTTTCAGCTTAAAAATATGGTTTTGACTTACTAGGTCAGAGTGTAATGTATGCTTCAATGTCTCTCATCCAGAAAGTCTAGTGAATTTATCAATACAATAAAAAAGCCACATATGAAAAGACTGTATGGGACACTATGTGTATAAGTTGTGTTCTATATGTACCTGCCAGGTAAGGCAGGTACTGAATTTTTTAAGGATGAATTAGAAGAAAGGTCACTTGGCTAGTAATCTTATGATCCTTGAAGAATTCAGGACCAGAGATCTGTAGGACTCTATTAAGCAGGAATAAAAATAAGAATTATTTTTCTCTTGGCATTTTAAATAAACCATGGTTAGATTGTTTGCCTAGTGGCATGCCTAGAAAAGCATTTCGAATCTTTCCTACTCATTTTCCTATTGCTCCCATGAGAATTTTCAAAGGATGGTCTCTCATTTCAATTGCCATCAAACTAAATATATCAGTCACTGTTTTTCTTACAGAATTTAAGAAGTACATTTTATTGTTAATTTACTTTAAAAAATATTTATTACAGAGTCTAAGGGCCTCACTTCACAGATTGGGCTCATAGTGATCCTCTTGTTTTTGGCCTCCCAAGGGACGGGATTACAGGTGGGCACCATCACACCCAGTCTCAAGTCACCCTTTCCACATGCTCCAGGGGTGGGGCTGACACAACAGGCTGAGAATTAAGCCCCAGTTGCTGTGTTTGCCTAAATAGGTGCTTTGTCTGCTGAGCTATTTGATGGGCCCTTACTTTTTACTTTGAACTGTACAAATATGGCTCTTTGTTCATAATTTTATGTGCAAAAGTAAACACCAGCAGATTAATCAATGACAGAGATAACTTATGGTTACTAAATGATTGCTTATGTATATAAATTATTGCTTACCTATGTAAAGGGAAGCCTGAAACCATGGAAAGCAAAAAA
>PVKA01035548.1:0-22533 GCA_004027165.1 Ctenomys sociabilis
TTCCTCCTCCCCTCTTCTTCCTCCTCCTCCTCTGGTTCTCCTTCTGCTCTCTCTCTCCCTCTCCCTATTCCCCATGTCCCTCTCCAGTACTGGGGCTTCAACCCAGGACCTTTGCAGTGGGAACCACATCCTCAGCCCTTTTCAGACAGGGTCTCCCTAAGTTGCTAAGTTGCCCAGGCTGGGCTCAGACTTACAGTCCTCCTGACTCAGCCTCCCAGAGTGCTTGGCTGACTGCTGTGCCTGTCCACATCCAGCTTCTGGTCAAGTGTTGTAACACACAATACATCATTGTCATCTCTAGTCTCCTGTGATGTGGTGGCACACCAGGACTTCTTGCTCCTATGTAGCTGTAGCTTAGTTCCCATTATCCAGCCTCTCCCATCCCTCTACCCTGCTCCTCTTCACTTCAGTGTTCCTCAAAGGAGCCTCTTGTATTCAAGTAGTGGGCTGCACAGCTTCTGCAGCCCAGGTGAGCTGTCCATACTTCAACAGTGCTGACATCTGGCTGTCTTAACTTTCCCAAGTTCTTTCCTTTTCTCATGGTGACATCCAGTTCTTCTCTCTCTCTGGGATATTTTATGGTCAATACCTGAGTCTACTTCTGTTGGTGAAGTGTAGCCTTGGGCCACTGCGGTAAAAGTTCATCTTTATTCGACCCTACAAGGTCTCGTGTGCCATTTTGGGTTCCTTCCGCTCTAGGCTACCAGAAGTAGGACATGGATTACATAATAGGTTTTTGCTGCTAAAAATGTGTTCCTGCTTCACCTGTGCATATCCTAAATCTTGTTTTTGGAAAAGAAAGCAAAGCCATAGAGATGGTAGGTCTGTTTCCTTAAGTACTAAGCTGCAGCCTATGAATTACATGCGCTTGACTCACCTCCATCATGACTGTGTCAAAAGATCCAGGGAATCAGAATTGAGAGAATCCCAGGAGGAGCCAGAAAGCCACGCAGTGTGTGTGTGTGTGTGTGTGTGTGTGTGTGTGTGTGTGTATGTGTGTATTTCTGTCAACTGTCAGGGAACTTTCCACTCTCAGCTGCGATAAGAGAATGCTTCCCTGAAGTCCAGGGATGGTGGCAAACTAGATTAAATGAAAGAAGAGAAACTAAGCCAGTTAATAGTGCTCAGGTACATATCTAAGTTTCATGAGGTGATTTTAGAGATGACTAAGAAGCTGGGTGACACTCCAGTCAGCTGACACCTCATGCCCTTAAGAACGGGAGGTTGGAATCCCCATCAGGCTCACCCAGGGTTGGGGTGCTTTCTAAGTGCGTCAAGCTCCAGAATGGTAGAGACATCCCCATATTTGTATGCCACCCAGTAAAACTGGGAAGCTCTGAGTGATAGGGTGAATCCAGTTCCCTCACTTTGACAAGGTCAGAGAAAGCTGGGATGTCACTTTCAGAGTTTTCCCCGAACCACCGATGAAGGTCTTGTCACATGCTGTGTGTGTGGGCTCATTGCTGGGGTTAACTGTGGATGCAAGATCTCACTTGGAAAGCACAAAGAGCAGGAGAAAGAAAAGCAGTTGAGGTGCCTAGGTGCTTAGTGTTGATGGATATATCTTCCTGGAAGAACAAAGTGTAGAAGAATGAAGCCTCTCAGGGATGCAGATGATTTTTAATATTTTTTTTCAGAAAGTAAGTTCCTACGTTGTCCTGCTATGAAAGCCTAAGCCAGATGAGTGGGGTGTTTCTGACTTTGGCAAAGATTAGGGAACTGAGGAAAGGAAGATCTTGGCTAGTGAGGTCTTTCATAGCACTCTTAATTGCCCTTCCTGAAAGACAAGAACAGGGGCAGAAGCAAGCAAAGATATTCATAAGTGCCAGAAGGTAAAGGAGATAGAGCATATTACCTGGTCAGGGATGAAAGGAAAGAGGCAGGTGTTGTCAGAAGGGCGAGAAGAGTGGAACCCCTGCATAAGTGTTGGTTTGCTAAAAGTAGCCATTCTTCTAGTGCTGACTGTCCAATCAGTGAGTTCACATCTCACCAATGCCTTTGAAGCTAAAAAAAAAATGGCTTAATCTATATTTGTGGGACTTTGAAAATGTGAAGCAGGAAACATAAGGCTTCAGTGGCTATCAGACTCCTTGTGTGTATTCTGCACCTAGCCTTTAGGATGTTGATATCTGTAATTTTTTCTAATCACAGGCTAAGTAGCTTTTCTAACTCATTCAAAACATGCCATACAGGTGGTGCCATGTGGCTCTGTGCTCAAAAGTGACTTTTCACATCACAAATCTGGTCCTCTCCCCCTTCCACTGTCCCCTTGATCAGATCTTGTTCTGATCATTAACTCTGAAGCCTGAGGACCAGGTGGCCCAGTCCGTCTGTAAACAGGTGTGTTAACCTGTCCCGGGGGGCAGACATGACACTTCTTGGCTTGCACTGTGGGGGTGGGTCTCTGAGGAAAAAGGATTGTTTTTGAGCTAACAAAATCCCAGTAACAGCATATTAGCTAAAAAACACTGCACCAAGAAAAAAACACTTCCTTTCTTCTCAGGACTATGAAAGAAATTGTAAAAGATATTGGAAAATTAACATTACAAATTTGGTGGAAGATTTTATGCATTTAATTGTGAACCAAATGTGCCATATTTGACAAAGGACAAACAATAAATTAGATCAAAATTTATCTGAGCAAATTATTAAAATTTTCTTTCCTGTTTTATACAAGTAGCTAGCATCAACCAATACTTCTGGCTTTATGTAATCTCAGAATTCCATTTTTAAGCAAAGACATGTGGCTTTCTGATGCCTGAGCTACTTACATTTCCAGACTCTGGGAGAATATAAAATGCTAATTCCAACCTAACTTCTCTTGTGCTGGATTTAATGACAAAATTCTTCACTCTGAATAGGCAGATGCATTTGGTTGGACCTGCCTGTTTGGAACTGGGGAGGTACTCATCAAGAAGGTCTGAAATGCAGGCCTCTTGTAATTTGAATTCCCCTCCTCTTCTTTCCAATAGCCAATGACAATCAGGGTAGCCATGTTGGCCGCCCTTCTGTATCTGAAGGTGGCAGGGCTGGGTCCATTGCAGACTTGGAGTGACCGACCATGTCTGGAAAGTTAGCCCCAGTCAGAAGTCTTGGGTTTAGCCATGCCGTACCCACACCCAAAGTGCACCCTTCTTGGTCTCTGATACTAAGCTTCAAATTGATAAAACTGAGACCTGGCATTTGCCAACCCCCACCCTCGGAGGGCCAGTTCCCACTCTTCCTCTGCATTCGCGGAGGCAGCCAGTATGACCTGAGAGCTGTGGTCATCAAAGATTAGCTAATTGTGGAATCTCCAGGCCTAGATCTGTAAGAGGGGCAATGAACTAAAATCCTGTATTTAGTTTCTAGAGCAATAGGGCTAGCCAGTGCTGTGTAGTTGGATGCTAATTTTCAGTATGATCACTTCCGTTCCTGCCACATGAAGCTCTGCTTCTTAAGTCAGAAAACATTGCAAGCTACCTCGAAATATCTTTAAAGAAAAGTTAGTGTACAAGTCTTTGTGAAGAACTTTGATCAGAACTGAAGGATGTACATGGATATTTATGGCTTGATTCATGGAAGGGCAAGGATTTGTCTCAGATTTTCCTCTCTGGACAGTGCACACAGTAGGGCCTTAATATGTGCACATTGTGTAAATCACCTAGGTGCTGAAATAGAGGGGAGAGCTGACTAAAAGGAGGTAGGTCTTGAGCCTTCCATGTTTTATTGTCCCTATGAGAAGATTCTAGGAATTCCTTGTCTGCCCCACAGGGCTGCTGACTTCAGCCGGTCTCTCCCTGCATTCTAAAATGCAGAATTTAAAAATGATTAGTAAACATGCACGAAGATTCAGAGGGAAGGAGAACAAAAGAGATTCTTGCTGGCCCAGCAGCTGCTGTGTCCCGGTGGGGTGAGGGTGTCACCCCCACTTGGGCCCTGAGCCAGATCCCCAGGCTTAGGCACAAGCCCCGGGGCCTCTTCTGCAGTTTCAGAGGTCTTCCTTGGTGCCCCACATTAGCCAGCAGTGGCCACTGCTTCTGTTTTCTGGGTTGCACTAGATCTCAGGGAAGCGCTCCAACAATGAGAGGGACAGACATGGTACTTATTCACACCACATTAGCTATAGGAACACTGCAATTAGGCATAAAATTTTATTCGTGTGATAATATACTTCCAGCCCTCAAAAAGAGCCAGTAAAAAAGGAATTTCCTTTAGAAAACAAAATCCAAAACAAAACCAGTGTACTCTGAGGGGTAAACAGCCCTGTAGGAGTAGAATAGCGATTAGCTCTGGCTCCAGCCTTCAGGATGTGAGGTCAAAAAATAAGCTTAAACCGAGAAAAATGCGAACCATGCTGTCTTCTCTGATTGACCACTGAAAACTCAGAACCTCGGGGTCTCTGGGTGTAATACACCTTGCTACTCCACGCTCCAAGTAGGCTGCCAAGCGCACGTGATCTGGGCCACGGAGGAAGCCAGCAAGTCTGTCTGCGGAGAAGGCGACGGGGAGGAAGCCACCCCAGCTGCCATGAGCTCACAGGCAGGACGATTCCATCGCACCAGCCCTGCATCGTACAACCCTCCCCCACTTCCTGCAACTGGTGAAGAGCAGAGCCTTCCACGACTCAGACAACAAACAGCTGGATGGATGCCAAAGGACCGTACATCCGTGGTCTACGGTGCCTTTTTTAATCAACTTCCTAATTAAAAAATGCCATGCTGGCATGAGGTATGAAGGGAGTAGGCTTGGAATATTTCAAAAACTCGCATGCTCTAAACCTGGGGTTGCTGGAAATCTGTGTTCTTACAGATGTTTATGAGTTTTCCTGGTACAGAGATAGAATCAATTTGCTTGCGCCTGGCCCTCAAGACGTATTAAATTTATCCTGAAGGAAACTGGTTTCTGAAAAGATCTTTGCCCAGATGCATTAGCCAGGTGGGAGTTTCAGTGAACCAGAGGGTCCACTAGCAGATGCAGCATTGATTTCTGAATGTTCACAATCTAACAGACAGCTCCAGAGCAGACTTGATTTGATGGCTCTCTGTGGGGTGCCCTGCAGACTCGATTGTCTCCACTACCAGTCTGGCTAGCATTGTTTCATGGCGACAATGCTCTGTGCTTTGAGCTCCTGCTCAGATGGGCCAGGCAGTGCATGGACCAGGCAGGGAGACAGAACCTAATCTACAGCAAACCTCTGAAGATTGCCCATGGCTTTCAGGGTTCAGAGATGTGGCAGCCCTTGGAGATGGGGGGCAATCTGACTTTTGAAAAGAGCATTCTATGGGGTATAATGGAAATACATTCTGTTCCAGGTCAGGATAAATAATGGCATGAGGGTTCTACACCAAACAGGATTGAAGCTAGAAAGCCTTTAAGGAAAATCTTTGTCAATATAAAACAACAACAAAACAAAACAAACAACTAGAAACAAAGCCCTCACAATAAATTATTCAACACTGAGTTGTTTGTTATAGACTTCTAAGCCTGACAATCCACACCTTAAGATTTCTCAAGCAAATGTCCAATATCCTTAAGATAATTTTCTTTAAAGCAACCTGACTATACTATCTAAGCAGCCAGACTTCGATGAAAGGCAGTCACTGTATATAATACGAAGTCATAAAGTTCTTTCAAGTATATTAATGAGTGCAACATAGACACCTGGGCAGGTCCGCACAGCACATACAGTAGCCCCCTGCTCCCTCAGCCTGCCCCACATACCACCTTTCACCCACTGGCAACTTAAAAACACATCTAGACATGTACTCCAAAGACACTGAAAAGATTCATTATATATTCCTAAGAGTGCAAAAATTCATCATGGCATAGGATGTGAAAGGAAATAAGGTTGGGTAATATTTTGGAAGAAGGTGGTTGCATTTTTTCCCCATTCACAAGCAGTGGGAGCCCTAGCAAGGTAGCAGCCTGCACCACGCATGGCCCAGGACAGCCCCGCAGACTCAGCAGGGTCTCCTGTAAGACGACCCCCTCCCACATGGAGCAGCCAAGCCATGGAGCCCTGGTGTTGGGAGCTGATATTTTGGGATTTCTTGGATAGGCTAGAGAATTTTGCTATGGAAAGCCTCATTTCCTTCTAAAGTCATCTTCAACCTAACAGCAGTACTAAAAGAATAAAGAGGAAATCCCTTAGAAATCTGATTTTCAGGCTGGTGCTGTCATCACGTTTCCGGCTCTGGGACTTCTCATTGTCTTCCAGGGAAAGCCCTCCTGCTCTCCACAGAACCTGGCCAATAACGTGGCATAAAGTAACTCTGTCAAGTGGAAACTCATAGGACGCAATTTCAGCCCTTAAAAAAATTAAAACCAGACTTTTCCCATGAGAGGCAGCCAGGCACAAAGAAAGTCTTGGACATGACATCCAAGTTCACCTCCTGCTTCTAAGTGGACTGGCTGGGGTGAAAGACAAGATGATGACGGTTTCTTGCCCCAAGAAAGTTGCCATCTATCATAAAACAAAAGGAAGCTAATTGTGGAAAGCTTGACTCAACTCTGAAATGTGATGCAGCAGTGGAAACCCAAGTGTTAACTTTTTCTCTGACAGTTTGGAACCTCAGAACAATTTGGTATTTATTTCTTTAGGCTAAATATATTTTAAACTCTATTCCTTCATCATTCTGGTTTACTAGCCAATTAAAAACCAAGTAGAAAAAAGTGTCTGCATATTCATACAGATAATAAAAATATTAATAAATAGGGTTTACCTGTTATACAAATAATGCAGGTAAATATGGATATTCAGAAACTTGCAACATGACCAGGAAAATTAGTGGAACCAAGTTTCACAGGTTTCACTGAGGAGTAAATGCGTTTTTCAATACCTTGTCGTTGTTCATTGAAAGTATTTTTTAAAGGCATAGTTTTCTAAATGCAAGCAATCACACCCCCTCAAAAAAAGTTGTCTTTTCTGTTAAATATTCACTGTCATTGTCTAAAGCAAACTAAAGTAAAATAACATTTTCTGAAAGCTGAAAAATAAAAGCCAAATCTAAGCATCAAATGAGCTAAAATATTCAGGAAACTGCAGAAATGCAGTTAAAGTCGAATAATTTCTACTTAGGTTCCACCTTAAAAACACATGAAATAATTAGGTCAGTTAAAATGAAAACCTTGCCTTTTAAGGAGAACAGGAATTATTAAGGGAGGACAGAAGTATTTATCAGTGAATTCCCCCAGATGGATGTCGATTTCACTACATATTAAAACTCCCATGTTGCAGTGCCACAGTCCCAGAATTATATAAGAAATTGTGATACTCATGACAATAGAAAATTAGGGTTCCAGTAGCTTTATCCTTACTTCCCAACTCAGGAAACTGATTTGCAAACTGATCTGCATTTCTCTGAAAAGAACAGAAAATGTCAAAGGTTGTGCTC
The DNA here is from genome assembly GCA_004027165.1 of Ctenomys sociabilis. Lineage (NCBI taxonomy): Eukaryota > Metazoa > Chordata > Mammalia > Rodentia > Ctenomyidae > Ctenomys > Ctenomys sociabilis. Next base: position 7,377 of record PVKA01035548.1, read on the forward strand.
ATTTTCCTATTTGCAATCTGCAGCTTCTACAGATCAATGCTAACTTCAGCTCAGCGATCACAACCTCCAGCAAGTTGCTGTTTAAATCCACTAAAATCTTCCAGCCAGGAAAAATATATACTAGTCAAAACTAATTAGCTTTCATTGCCTCGACGTTTGCTAATTTTGCCGGTCTCGGTACACTGTTCCAGAAAATATTAATTAAACACATTCAATAATGGCTGCTGTAAATTCTGAAAACAATAATCTCTAAACAGTTAATTTTCACTTCAGACTTATGCATGGGAAGATGGATGCAGCAGCCACCCCAAGCCAACAGCAAACGACTATTCTTTTGTTACTGACCATAAGGAGTTGAACTTTGCTCCACTTTGGAAAAGCGGAGCCCCGGCTCTGCAAACCACAGGAGGACAGGACATATTTACCTGGAGGGGGTGTCAAAGAGAAACCTGAAGAACTGCAAAACAAAGTAGTCCGAGTGGATCGTCTGCGCCCGTAATCCCACATGGCACCATCAGCTCATGCCAGTGTCTCTGACAACCGGTCCTCCCCACAGCAGCCACCCCTGCCTTCCATCTTAGGGACTCACCCAGAAAAATTCTCCAGCCTGCTCCACGACTACAAAACTCTTCTAATGCTTTTGAATGCCCACTATTCGCTCTCCATTCATCCAATCAACTTTCCACTGCACATCTCTCCTCTCTATCGGCGTGCAGACCCGGGGCCACTTCTCATCTGTATGCTAATTATTTTGCCACATGGACAAAAGTAATAATGCTTTCAGACAGGAAACTAACAGGCCTGAAGTTGGAGATGGAAATTAATAAGTTGACACCACTAAACGACGGGGACACGGACACGCTGCAGCGCCCTGTCTGGTCAGCAGCACGCAGGCTCCTTCCACAGGCGGCAGACAGGCAGCCCTGGGCTGCCAATCCTGCCCCGGCTGTGAGCACCAGGCTCTGCTTCCCTTAGAGACCACATCACTGCAGCAGAATAACACTGGAGCACAGTTCTGACTTACCCTGGCTCGGGCTGCATCCGCTAAGCAACACAAAACATATCCATTTCCCCAAATCCTAACACAGGAGAGAACTTCACTGCTGATCCAGTTTTTTTTTTTTTTTTTTTAAGCTACAGCTGAGGATGAAAGCAGAGATTTCTAACCTTCCTATTTATTAAGCTTGCGACACTCTCAGACAAAATTGGGATGAATGCTGGTGGCTTCTTACATTGTACCCACAGGCCCCTAAATCTCTCTAGAGCAGAATGTGTATCATGTGTGGTGCTGTATTTAATGTAATAGATGAGAACTGTAAATACCAGAGTCAGGCTGTTCATAGCTACCGCCGAGGTAATACATCCAAAAATACCTCCCCTATCACTGATGCTATTGTAAATTCATGCTGTGGCCAGAGAAACCTCACAAAGTCAGCTGAACCTACAGGGTTTTAAGTGGTATTACTGCTTAACCCAGAAACAAAACACAAAGAGGTTCTCAGGCCTCCCCTGAGCACTTCTGAAGATGGGAGGCCGGTGGCTCAAGAGTTAACTTTAAGTGATTCTTAAAATCTCTTTTGGCTTGCCAGCCACACCACATCATTCTGTATTAGTAGGAGCTCCTCTCTCAGTTTCCTTAAAAAAAAGAGACAGAGCTGTTTCCCTGAGAAAGTTGTGTGACCAGCCCTCTTAGTATTGCTTGCAGAAAAAAAAAAATCATAAAAAGTTTATTATGGAAGACAAGACCCAGTAAGGATTTGAAAATATGAAGGAGAGCACAGAGAGAAGCTTTCCATTAGCATCTTTCCTTTTTTAAAAAAGTGCCGATTTTATAAATGGCTTCAGAGTCCAGTCATAAACACTTTACTCTGGTGCTAACTCCACTGCCACACTCGGCAGACTCTCTCTCTCTCTCTCTCTCTCTCTCTCTCTCTCTCTCTCTCTCTCTCTCTCTCTCTCTCTCTCTCTGTCTCTCTCTCTCTCTCTGAGCACTCCGGCTGGAGGCTCCGTTAAATCATAAAGGCCACCTTAGCACCTCCCCCTCCCCTGGAAGCTCTCCGTGAATGCACACGCTCCTGTTTAACAACAACTCCAGCACCATGCGGACAAGAGGCCCACGGAGGTGGACGGAGGGGCAACTCGGGCGGCAAACTGGGCCATTGTTGCTGCCTGTGTACCAGGCCACGCGATGCTAAGAAGTGCTGCAGTGTGCCGTCAGACAGCAGCCGGAGATGGCCAGGCAGGTAGACAAACAGCTTTCTGTTGAAGTACTTAACAGCCTATCTGAAATAATCTTTAAAGGCTAGGAGCTGCACCAGCCAGGCAAATTAAAAAAAGCAAAAAAAAAACCAAAACAAAAAAACAACCCACATGTCACCTTGAAATAAAAGGAAAGAGGTACCTTTTTGTGCAAGAGCTGGTAGCCATGGAGCTCAGGGCTTCTCTGCAGTCTGCTCCTCACTCATGCAGCTCTGTCTGCCATGGGGAGCTCACTGCACGTGCTGGTCATGGCTCCCCCAGGCTTCCATCCTGTGCACCCCACCCTCCAGGACCCTCTCCCTGCCAGCTCTCTTCCTACGGTGAGAGTTGAAGGCAGAGACACGCAAGAGACCCAAACGGAACACAGCACTAACTGTAGCTTCCTCGGGGAGATTGACACGGAAGTCCTGAGTTACCAAGAACACCTCTTGTAGCTCCCGAAGGTAATTCCGCCAAAGCTGGAGTCTACCTGGCTCCTGGAGACCGGACTCACTGGTTCCTACAGAGGGTCCAGCTCCCTTCCCAGCCTGCCCTGCCGGGAATCACCGCAGTGTGCAAACAAACAGGCTTTCCAGGGAATACCCTGAGCCATTCCATCTCCACAGCACAATACCCGCCACACAGACCCTGGATGTGCCCGCCCCCTCCCAACTTTCCTGATAAACCCCACACAGTGAGTAGGAATTCTGTGTTCTATGAGAAAGACATTGTAGGAAATTTTTCTTAACAGAAGTGCCTCGTATAGCAGGGCTGATCAGTGATTTTTTTTTCATATAATAAATACGCCTTCTTTCTAGTTTTATAACACCTGGCTTACATTTTCTCTGCCATCTCTGATACTTCTGTGGATACCCTAAGGACTCATTAGGATGTCAACGCCAAAAACAGTTTCATTGTGGAAACATGCATAGAAAAATCATTGTGTGTGCTTGAACAATGCAGGTGTGAAGGAGGAAGAGAGGAGAGAGAAGAGAGAGAGAGAGAGTTAAAGAGAGAAGGGACAGAAGATTAAGGAGGTGGGGAGAGAGAGACAGAGAGACAAGAGCACAAAGGTACCCCAAAGTGAGCCACGTTACCCTTATACATATGTAGCCTATTGAGGGAAAAGTGCACAGCTCTTAAAATATTCTGATAGCAGAAAAATCATACAACGAATCACTAAGAAAGTATTTGGTATTATAAATTATGGCCATTAGAATCAGTATTTTTAATATGTGGGGTATGGTAATTTAAAATGTCTTTTTTCTCCATATAAATCACATGATATTTGTGACCTTCTAACACTTCTCCCATATGAAATCTATACTATGTATTATTTTAAAGCCTATAGTGTTTTTTGTCATTAGTTTGGAGTAATTATAAATCAGTGTCAGGTATGATATTGTAGAAGAGAATACAGTAGGGTGAAACTTAGCTTGGTCAAAAGCCTGTGAATCATTTTCAAGTTTTTGTTCAAGTTTATCCTCTGTGACTCCTTCCTAAGGAATGTTTAAAAGATTTTTAAAAGAAAAAGGGACATTCACGCAAAGAGCTCTTTAAAAAGCCCTTGACAATAAGAGCATGTGGAATGCCACAGGAATCAGGGCAAGCTGTGGAGTAATTTGGCAGTAGGAGCCCAGCACCCCTGAAGTTCTCTCTCGGAACCTGCCACTCATCTCCTCCCTGGACAGAGTTCTGGGGAGGCTCGCCACCCAGGTAGGCGCTCTGCAAAAGTCCTAGATGCGTTTGAAAAAAATGGTTATTGATTAGAAATTTCAGTTTTGGACTAAAGGAGGCATCCAGCTGAGCCCAATTCCAACTCCAACCAAAAAAGCATTTTAGCATTCCCTCTTATTCCACACAGTAGATTTTCTTATACAAAATACTCAAGAATATGGAAAACTTTAGCTTGTGTGAAGCTAAACATGTAGCCATCAAATTGTATGATATGTAAACAAAGTATTGTAGAGCTCCTTGTAAGTTTTTTTTTTTACAATAATGTCTCTTCGTCAAATTATAGATCGGCTTATAGATTTGCAATGTGTAGCTCATGCTTGTGATATTAAAATAATTTTTCTCAACAAAATTCATTTTTTATAGAAGTAATTCACTTTTTAAAATTATACATGTCAAATATTCCTGATGCCAGATGAACACATAAACAGATTATCAATTCAACATTTTGAACTTTAAGTATAATCTTAATATAAAAACTTTTAAAAAGACTTGAAGTTAAGAAATAACTTGTTTGTTTTATGTCCCCTAATCATTGAAAGTTGACAAAGAAAACAGAAATTATCAGGCAGTGCAATCACTAGCTTAAAAATAAACAAAAGAAAAGAGCACCTTTCAAAATAGTACAAATAAATAAATTAGGTGTACAAGACAGCAGGAACAATGAGACAATACATTAAAGAGCACTCATTCTCTATAACTGTCTACATATTTTACAAAATCAAGCTTATACAGTTCTTATTACCCCAGAGAAGACTGTGTACCAATATTTCCTTAAGAAGTTTTATATCTCATACATACTCACAAGTAATGAGGCCTTCTACTTCAACCCAGTGTTAGCATATATTTATGAAACTCAGCTAAGCTATGGCACCAGATGCAAGTTTTGTTTAAGAGAAGTTGACATTTAGGCGCCCTGAACTCTTCCTGCCTTATTTAATATCAGATAAGCCTGGTCATCTTTTCAAAAGTGGAACTGTATTATAACCCACTGATAGTTAGATAAAGACTCTGTATTCAGAAAGTGATCGTGTTTACAGTTTTTGAACTCACAACCATGTATACACCATTGATTTCGCTAGGTTTATATATGCTTTGTGAGGTTTTGAACTTGGGGTAAGATGTGTACATCATGGCAACTTGAAGGTCTTTACAAAATAAAAATCTTCAAACAGGGTGATACTTGCTGCCAACATTTTCAAAACACCCAATTGTGACCGTAAAGGCTACTCCTACGTCTGCCTCAATGAGCAACATCATTAGGGTGATGAAAGCGAGCTATTTTCACATTGCCAGTAAACCTGTAGGAAGCCAGCCCCCTGCTCAATGCAATTGCTATCAGCCACGGACAGCTCCCGGTGCTGAAAGGGAGGCAGAGGGACCCTGCTCACAATGGCTCGCTCCACCAGCTTTGAAAAAATCCCAGCAAAACTGAATGAGGTGGCAAGTGCTCAGGCTGAATAGCACTGTCTGCTGAACAATAGCAGCCAGCTCCAAATCCTACTATAATCACATTAATGAGATTAATCAGTGAATTAGCAGCAGTCAAATGTCAGGGAGGCAAGGAAAAATCCAACCAAGATTGGTAATTAACTTTTTTTTGAGGGGGGAGGTGGGGGAAGGAAGAGAGAATCAATGTGATACCTCTTAGGTTTTCTAGAGGTTGACAATTTTCTTGAAGGCTATAGGTACAGTAATGACATAACCTTTTCTACTATAATGCACATCCAGGTATCCCATTGCTGTTGCCTGAATTATTGTCCTCTGAGAAAACTGATGTCACTTTAAATCATCTTCGTAAACTATCCACATTTTACGGTCTTAAACTTTCTTAGGCATGCAGTTAGTACTCATAATGAATTTATTTCTCTCCAACTCAAGCTAGAATTTTAAAAAAATGGTTGAGTAAAAAGAGGAAAGATTATATAACAGCTGCCACTGCCTAAGAGAGGTCTGTGACAGTGGGGCAAGAGGTTTCTTTTAAAAGTGCTGTCGAGTACTGTGCTATCATATAAGTATATCAACAGACTTCACTCCTCTGGAATAAAGAAAATTCAACATTAAAGTACAACTTCAAGGAGACTTTTGACCAGTTGACTTATTGCACATAAGGCAATTGGATCATACATATTCCTTCAGGTCAACTGGGGAAAAACACATACACTTCCTTTATCTGAGATGTGTCACTTACTGGCATTTATAATGTACAATCAGCATTTTGAGTTTTAAGTTTTTGAGAGGAGAAAACTTATAGGAATGCAATGGCATTGTTTTCAGAAGGAATATTGTGCCAAAGCACTTCTGTCTGAAGAGTGATTGCTTTTTATCTAGATGTAAGGCATACCTTTACTACTTCTATGAAAAGCTGCATGACTTTTAAGAAGTTGACCAATTAAAAAGATCCACTCCAGTCTATCAGAAGAGCAGTGAAATGCTTTTGTCTACAATGTTAATTTTATTCAGTAAAAAATATAATCACTTGCACAGAAAAGCTCTCATGGAAAATACTTTTTGCAACAATTAAGTGAATAACAAATGTCTAACTTATAAGAGTTTTAGTGGTAGAAGAAAGTGTCATGAATAAATGAATGATAAATTTCAAAGTCTGCAGTGTATGTTTAGTGTAGCTAACTCTCAGGACTATCTCTAGAGTCTAATTCTGATCTGTCTTGAAACTAAAAAGTATGCAGCTTAAACTTTTAGTTTACTAATTCCAGTGGTATCAAAAGACATATTTCTGTTATAAGTGAAATGCTGTTTCATTACTATGAACTTCAAACATTGAGGTTACTGTTCAAAATCTTTATTTGAGTTTCTCAGTTTAAACAATATAAATAATTTCTTCTTAAAATTAGACAAATATAACAGTACATCAGAATATCTAATATTTAACAGCCCTTGTATAATATTATCTACTCCATCAGTAATGTAAAGTCATCCAATAAAGTCTCTGGGAAGTTTTTGTTTCAGCTGTCTCGTGTCACCCAAGTACTATACAAGCAGTAAGTTTTGTTGTGTTTTCACAAACAGCATTACAGTTAAAGCATGCAACTTAATCCCCAATTTGCTTTAAAGACAGACTTCTGTGATCACAAGACCTCTATCCTAGGAACCTTTCAGCTACCAGCCACACTACAAAAATTACTTTAAAAAAAGAGCAAACAATAGGGTTGCAGCACAAGCCCTTGAGCTACGGCAAAAACAGATTCCGTCCACTAAGTCCAAAGAATTAACCTAAGGAGTATCACGTACCTCACACCATGACCACACGGCTCACAAGTGACAGCAAGTTCAATTTTGGTAACTGTGCTGGCTCAAAACACACAGAGCAGCGAGAAACCTGCTCCCCACAAGTTGGGGAGGATGAGGAGAAGTAGCGTAGCACCGAGAGGCACAAAGGCTGCTTCTGTCTTCAGTGAATATTGGTATCATAACCCATAGTCCAGGGAATAAAAAAAAAAATTGAAATGCACCCATCCACAATGGGTAAAAAACCAGGGGCTTCACCAGGGCTGCAGGGAAAAGCTCTCTCGCTCTGTTTAGTGTGCGGTAGCTTAGGGAAAAAAAAAATGTCGCCTGGGTAAGAATGACAAATGCAGCACGATAGGCTCACGGGCCTAAGGGATCTGTTTTCCTTCCACATCCATCCCCTAATGCACGCAGTCCCACTCATCCCTTCCTAGGATTTTTTTTTTCCACTTTTTTTTTTTCACAAGCTCCAAATCCCCGGCATATGACCTTCTGTTAAATAGATAAAAAAAAAATTGCTTATCAGTCATGCAAATGAGGCTGAATTCATTTTCCACAACAGATGGCCTCATAGATAATGATGATGGAAGAGAGAAAATTGAATGTCTCTCACAAGGTGGCCATGGCAACCGAGAGCAGAATAATATCAATAATAAGCTCACTGCATAATAAGGTTGTCAGTCCTACAAATCAAAGTCTCCAGCTAAATCAGGTATACCACCCCAGCTAGTTACCAGGTAAATAATATATAGATATAATATGTGTTTTGCAGTGACCGTGAAGGAGCAGGAATTCCAAGCCATTCCACGGAGTGTGTGGGTGGGGGGGGTTGGGTGGGGGGTCGGTAGATAATAAAATGACAATGTGCTCCCTCGCTCTCTCCCTCACCCCTCCGTGTCTCTCTCTCTCTCTCTCTCTCTCCCCCCTCCCTTTTCCCCCTTTCCTTTTCCTTTATTACATTTTCCATCCTAGCCTGGGTGTCTGTCGGGAAGGCTCTTGTAACTAGCCATATTGAAACTGGGGATGTGGTGGCCGGTGGAAGCCTTTTCTCCTTCCGCCGGCTTCCTCCTCCTCTCCCTCTCTGCCCTGGTGAGCTGCAGGGATGCAGAGCAGCTCGCCCGAGGCCCCACCTTGGCTCCCAGGGGGACATCCTGCGAAATGAATCAGCAGCCACCCTGAGCAGGCTGATTAAAATTAAAATGGCAAGGCACATGTCTGGGCGGAACAGGAGCCCAGCTCTGCTGCCTGTCTGGCAAGCATGCTCAATATAGCTCTTGCTAATAATGGCTTACTGCCTTTCATTTTTTAAAAAGGTATCACCCTTCCCCACCCCCAATCCCCCTGAACTGACTGGTGGTGTACTATGTGTGTGTGTGCTCGCGCGTGTGTGTTAGTGTGTGTGCGTGCGTGCGTGCGTGCGTGCATGCGTGCGTGCGTGTGTGTGTGTGTGTGTGTGTGGTGGCAGGGAGGCACGTGGGGGCGGGTGAGAACGGACTGTGCTATTCTTCTGATTCTCTGCGGCTCACACTCAGACAGCACCATTATTTTAAAACTGAACTTACTCCGATCTTCTTCTCCTTGCGGGAGGAACAGTGGTTGACAAGCCTTGAGGTCGAGGTTGCCTGAGAGCCAGGACAGCGTTTTTGCACCCCAGATACAATCATTTCTAGCCCAGCTCCAGGCAGCAGACCTGGCCGGTGGGGACTGCACTGCCGCGTTGCACAGGCTCACAGTTGGACGTGCTGAAGTGCAGCTGCGGCAGAAACCTATTTCTGCTCCAAGCACTTGCAAGCGGCCCTTCTCTGTATCCCAGATATTATGCAACACAAAGAACTGAGGTGGAAGAGATGAAGCCGAGTGATGCCAGAATCAAACAAAATTCATTAAACTAAATCTTAATTTTTTCAAAATTCTCGGGCACAGGTCCATTCTAGCCCCAGTAAATTAGTATGCTTCAGCATCTGTGTCACACTTATAGGGGTTTTATCCTATTTTTAGGGCATCTTGGAAGTTGCACCATAATTTCCTCTCATAAACAAAATAGGTTGAAAATATAAGGCAACATTTTCTTTGGACTAATTGCAATCTGATCTTTTCTGTACCCTTTACTCCAAATTAGAAATAATTTTTTAAATTCTGCTGTCAAGCCCTCTTCATCAGGTTTCCTTTGGGTAACTGATGCAGGGTTTCCACATGGAGCTATTATCTGTCTCTGCTCGTTTTTGTGTTTTGTGAGTCCTGCTTTTGAGATGTGTTTTTTCTCCTGTACTCTACCCCTGGTGCTGCAGTGTGAATCAGAAATCAATAGAGCTGCCCTAATAGAGGCTCCACTCCACACGCAGCGAAGCAGCTGCAATCTGCTCTCTCTCTCTCTCTCTCTCACACACACACACACACACACACACACACACACACACACACACACACAGCTAATGACGTCTACGCAGCATTTTCAGCTGATTGGGTACCCCATCGGATGTTCTGCGAAGCAAAGAATAGGAATCATTTACAGTCTGGAGAAAAAAAAATGGGAGCATGTCCTGTGTCCGCGACACTGATCCTGATCTCCCCAAGCAGCCACCCCAGCGAGGGATGCCCCTCAGGCTGTGCGGTCACGGTGGAGTGAAGGAGCGTGCCAAAAGCAATCGTAGCCCGGCGGCAGCGTACAATGGGGATGTGTTTTCCACTTTGTGAAGGACAAAGCATCCTTCTGAAAAAAATGGAAACTCAGTAAAATTTCCACAAGGATCTGAGTGGCAAGGTCAAGTAAGTGGTGAGGGCCTGCGCCTTACCTAAGGGTTTCACTAGGTATCAGAACTTTCGGCTAATTGCCAACACTTTAGACAAAGAAAGGGCAAACTAAAAGGACACATGCACACAAACACAGATATGTGCCACCCCTGTGAGTATGTCTTGGTTGTGTTAGAATAAATTCCAATTATATGGTTAAAATTTGTCCCTTCAATCTCGTCTTACATGAAGAAAGCAATCTCTAAATAATAAGCCACTATATGTTGAATTACAGATTTATAGATGCATGTTTCTTGCACATATATACGTTAACTCCGAAAACAAAATCACATATAGGAGACTGAACTTAGGGGTGTGTGTGTGTGTATGTGTGTGTAGTACTGTTTCAACAGGTTTGGTCACCAGAAGCTGTGAATGTGTCTCTCTGGTGTGGAGGATGTTGCATTGGCGAATGCAGCCTCTCCTGTTAGTGTTTTGGCCTTAAGGTAAGGTGTCCCTGGACTCAGCTATAGGAAACCACCCCCTCCCTCACTACCCTCCACCCCTCATTTCCTTCAATCTCATCTGGTAGACAGCAACTGCCTGGATCTGAATCTGGCTCCAGTGAAGCGTTTGTATCCCTCCCACCCATCTTCTGTGTGACTTTTAGAGCCGGAGATGCTAGCACTCAGATGGGTTAAGAGAAGGGGGAAGAAATGAGTGAATCATGGAGCCACAGAGCAACAGCAGAGCAACATCTCTGTCTGCATTTAGTGCCTGTGTTGTAGCTGCATTTGATAAATTATGATTTCTTAAAAAATTAAATCAGATCTTCTACAGTAAGGTATAGAAAAGCCCTTTATGATGAATGAGGACTGGGGGATACTTGGAAGCTCTTTAGATTAAAATCACTGTACAGTTTGCAATTAAGACTATACAATGGAATGATTTGCTTCCGGATGTAAATCAAACTTTTCCTGCTTCATGTAGCAGTTCACTCCACAGATTCAAGCCTTTCTGTATTAAGAAATGTGTAGTTCAGCTCCTTTGATTATATTTATTTATATTTTATAAGATAACAGCAATTTGAATATCTAGTCCCTCTTCATGAGTATGCCCTCTACTTTAAGACAAACAAATAAATCTCAGGAGTTTGTGGTTCACAGTATAAAATACTCAAGTTATACCCCAGGCTGTGTTTCTGCCTTTAGGTTGTGTATTTTGATTATTCCAACAAACAATAGCTCCATCTCTTGAAGGAGTGTGTCCATTTCTCATTGTTCTTTGGGTTTTCATGCTTCCCCATCTCCTCAGACATCACAGTTCATTCCAGGATGAGGCCACAGGAAGTAAACCTCTACAGAGAATGATGATTTATCGGATTTTGTCAGAGGAAGCTCATGACCTGTTTACTTTTCTTAGAACTATGCCTGCATCAGTCATACCTACTGGGAAGCTTATCCCAGGAAGTAGCATGGCCTCCTTAGAGTTGAGTAGAAAATAGTTAAAACCTGGTGTCCAGGTTAACTACATCATATGTGCAGTGTGCACAATGTGACCCTGACATGGACCACTCTCTTGGGGGAACAAAAACAGATTCCTAGGTTGGTTATATGTGGGATAAAGACAGTTTGATTAATATGTCAAATGGTGATAAAGAGACAGGCAGAGTGGTGCAAGAGTGTAGCTCCAGTACTCTGGTAGGTTCAGCAAGAAGATGTCAAGTTCAAGCCCACCCTGGGCCATCTTAGAGACTCAGCAAGGACTGAGGTAACAAAGAAAGGCGTGAGGATGGAGCTTTGTGTGAAGGCCCTGGGTTCAGTTTCCAGAACAAAAGCAAAAGGGATGAATAAAGATGGGAAACCCACTTTCATTACAAGACGCTAGCATCAGTGAGTGAAAGCAGGTGTAGGCAGGAGTTTAGAGGCCAGAGCTAAGGTGGACTTGACATGTCCTGCATGAATTGACATGGTTGCACAGGTACTGGTGACCTCTGGGCTGGGTGGTATGGGCTACGGCTCTCTTCAAGCCTGCATTACTTCAGTGCCCAGCTCTCATAAGGTAGCCAAGGTCGGCATCTGGGGAAGTGACCTCAAAAGCACCCATCTACATATTTCTTGGCCTGATTTTATAAAATGAGAACTAGTCATTTTGGGGGTGATATATATGGATATAAATTACATCAAAGACAATTCTGAGATGTAAAAGAACATAGATAATTTAAGCTTAGGTTATTATAATCAGAAAACTAAGATAATCTATAAAAAGTATTTATCCCACTTCCAAGTCCATAATTTTAAGAACATTATCTACAACTTTATAAAAATAAGTACTTTTCAATTTATCCTTGGTAGTCCAATGAATTCACAAATACTCAAATCTTCTGACAAGAGTCTCCAAACTGTCTAGAATCCTAGTCAACAACCTCTGAATTATTTTTGCATTCGAGAGTCTTTATGGCTCACTTTCCCTCTTTGTAACCAGCTTCATATTGCTACACTTATTCCAGTTACTTGAAGAAAAAGATCAATGCTTTTTAACTCAGGAGTACATGAGGATAGTTCAAGTACAAACCAGGTGATTAATAATTTTGATTGATTTTTCATTCAGGGTGTCATCACAAAATAAAAAAAAAAAGATGAGGAAGAAAAAGAAAGAAAATAAATATTCTAGATCACTGGTATAATTTGCTACTATATGTTTCTACATTGTTCTAAAAATAGCAGTTACCATCATATGTATCTAGAAGAGTTTACTTAAAGCCATTAGGAAAATGTAATCTAGAGAATCTAGAAAAAAATTCAGAAGTAGAATAGAGATAATCAAGGTGGGATACCACACATTGCTCATCCACTCTGCAGCACATAGTCTTATCTTTTCTGAGTTTCCAGTGTTTGGATCTTTTTCTTTTATCCAGAGCCTTTGAGCCTTGCTATGGGTAGGAACTTGTCCTCACTGTAGATTAGGAAATGTCTTGTAGTAGTAGTAGTAGTAGTAGCAGTAGTAGTAGTATAAAACTGGTGTTTGAAGAGAGAGAGGTAGTGCCCCATGGTGATACTGGTAGCAGAGTATCCTCTATATGATTTGAGGCATTGCTATTGCATTTGTTAGGTACAAACCCATGCAATAGACCAGACCAAGCATTCTGACACATGAAGATTTGTTGGAGGTAGGAGTAAGCAGGCTGGCTCTCTAGTAGACCAAGGCAACCTCAAACAAAAGTGGACATGGGATTTTACAGGGTTTTTAGGGGAGGGTGTTTGCAGGCTGGAATAACAGAGGGAGAGCTGATCTTGGAAGGGCTACCTAATTCGTGGGGGACGTTTTCCTGCCTCATCCCATTTAGTAAAGAAACAGTAAGGAAAGATACAGTGCAGGAAAAACACCAACCATCCTTCATATCAGGCTGAATGACGCACAGTGCTTGCTCCCCTTCTCACCCCAACCCCCACCCTAATTCCCACCTACAACAGTGTGAAGTTTTAGGTCCCTTGATTGGGAGTATGAGTGGAGAGGGGGGTCAGATGAACAGAGGAGCCTTCAACATGGCCATGTCAAAGTCGAGGAGAAAGGAGCTGCAGGCCTGGTCAGTTAAGCAGAAATTTATTTGGTGGGTTGGTGAAGTGGTTGTCACCTCCCCATTCTGTGTTCAAGCCCCCAGGGAAAGATCTGGCAGTAGATGATCAGGTCCAAGCTGCCCAGGTCAGAGCTATTGAAGCATGGTCCATTCACCAATGCAACATCTCTAGAGCAGTGAGCTTGGTTCTCCAATGGGGAGCAGGGTGTTATGCACGAACTGGGACCAGACCAATATATCCCTGAGGAAAAGTCCACAGGAATAATCCAAGAAACTATTAAGAAGCAAGGGGCAGAAAGCTGTGGGACAGAAGCACAGCAGGCCTGAGTTCCTTTCTCTTGAGGACAGCTACCATTCCCAAGTTTTCATCATCTGTGTCCCTTCAGTTAAGAAAAAACAGAGGAAAAAGGTAGCTCTTTTGAGCTTGAGCCTCAGTTATGTTCTTCAGACAGTAGCTCTTTAACTACCTTTTTACCTAGAGATGGTCCTACCTAGAACCACAGTGCCTAGAAAACAAGTGGTGCTAGAGGAGGTGGAGCTTAAAGGGGTAACATTCCATTTGGGTACATTGCAGCTATTGGAGCCCCTGTCCTTGGGAAAACAGCTGGGTTTGTGCTCCCCACCCTAGGAAATGGGACCACAGTCTTGCCTAATGGGCCATTGATCCTTGGAAAGAAAGCTGGGTTTAAATCTAGGGTCCCAGTTGACCTTGCAAAAGGAGCTGGATTGCTCCCATTGGGCCCATTGGAGAAGAGCCCAGATGTCCACTGGCTGACCTGGGGAAAGCACCTTGACCTGGGCCTGAAGGACCAGTACATCTTGAAAAGACAACTTGGACTTGGACTCTGCAGGCCAGTGGTCCAGCTGGATTGGGGCTTAGTAGTCCAGAGGCTCATAGTAGAACTGCTGGACTTGAGTCCTTGAGGCCAGCAGACCTCTAGAAGGTACCTGGGTTTGAAGCCAATGTGTCTGAAAAAAGAGAAGGCAGCTGGGTTCAGTCCCACTTAAGTTGTTGTGAGGGACTTTCAATGTTAACCAAAGGAGAGTTTCTATGGTTTTTTGCCCAAGTCAAAGCCAGGTGTTGTTTTACAGTTTTGACCCCAGCTCAGGCCCAAAATGGAGTGAACGTCAGAGTGAGGATGAGTGTCCTGAATTATCAGTCTCTGCCAACCGTCTTGGCCACTCTGCTGCCAGTCAACCAGGGTATTTATTTGCTGTATTCATAAACCAAATACCTGTTACCCACAGTGTCGAGAAGGAGTAGTTTAATTTGGCTCCTGACTGCAGAGGATTCAGCCCATAGCCAGCTGGTTCCAAGGCAGGAGCCTCATGGTGAAAGTGCACAGCAGAGAAAAGCTACTCATTTCATGGGGGCCAGGAGTCAGGACAGAAATGGTGCTGAACGGGATCAGGGATCAGATATGCAGCCCAAGATGGCTGAGTGTTTTTGTAGATGCGTCTGCATATTCTAATCTATTCCACTGATCCTCAGGTCTATTTTGATGCCAATACCATGTTGATTTTATCACAGTGGCTTTGTAGTATAATTTCAAATCAGGAATTGTGATGCCTCCTGCTTTTTCTTGATTGGCCAAGATTGCCTTTGCTATTCTAGGTCGTTTGTGGTTC
>PVKA01035549.1:0-22525 GCA_004027165.1 Ctenomys sociabilis
TGATAAGAGACATCTGCTATAATAATGTCTGTAAGTATAATATCATGTATGTACCTTGTACGATACCAAAACATTATGAAAACAGTTTGCAATGTATTAATTTATCAAATCTGTCTTGTTAAGGTGTCTTAAAACTGATATTTGTACTTCAATAAAATAAAAAATAAATTAAAAAAAGAAACTGTATTGAATATTCTAAAAAAATCTAAATTATTTTCACAGAAACCTATAATTTTGTGAGTTACTGATCAAAGATGTGTTAACAGCAATTGATTTCTTACATTCATGTAGAGCCTTTCCTCAGGAATCATGAAGTGTTGCCTGTACAAATTACTGCACTAATCCTAAGGCTGCCCACGGTAGGCAAGGTGCAAGCCACCATTACCTTGCCTTCTTTTCCCTTTAGCTTCTACTGAGATGTAGAAGTTGAAAAGCATTTTCAAAATTAAACATTCTTTATTGAAATCAATCATGAGAGAGTTCCCAGATCTATTTAGAATATATCCTCACAAGGTACAACAATTATTCGAGGCCCTTAACACCCACACAGATTAAACTAGCAACAAAAATTATAGGAATCTATAAATAGAATCAATATACTCTGCTTAAAGCCTCCTGAAACAATGGGAACAATTTTATTCTGTTTTCCCAGTAGTCATAGAAGGAGTTGACATGACTGTGGCTTATAATAATGTTTGGCAAACGTTTTCTACAAAGAACCAGACAGTAAATACATTAGCCTCTGTAAGAATGCATTTTTTGTGGCAACTGTGTGGCTGCTTTTGTAACACAGAATAGCCACAGACAATACATAAGTGAATGGGTTTGGCTGTGTTCAATAAAACATTACAGACAGTGACACTAGCATTTCAGACTATTTTCATGTGCTGTGAAAGATTCTTTTGAAATTTTTGATAATTAAAAAAATACAAAAATTCATTCTTAACTCAGCTTTTGTAGCATCAGATGAATACATGCCACAGAGGTACCAGCCTGTGTGCTACAGCTTGCTGGTTGCTACTTAGGGACCATGGTGGGGGGACATTTCTGAGTCTACAGTGCGATGGTCATAGCCTGTTCCCACTTTCCTCTGAAGTATTCTCCCAATTCTTTGTTTTCATGTTAAGCAAGAACATATGTAGATGTACACATGCAAAATTGGAAAAAGAAAAGAAAAACATAAGAAATTAAGAGAAAAAGGAGCTAAGTTGAAGATGCCACTATACAATACAACAAGTACTACCAAATTCATATCCTTTTGTTTAGTAAAATTCTTTATCATTTCTAATTTTTTATTATTAATATTTCATATTCTCTTTTTCTAAACAAAGAATATGTGTAAATATGATACACACATAGAAACATACACAAAAGAGGAAGTACTTATCTAGAAAAACAAAACCCAAGCCAACCACCAATGGTGAAAATCAGTACCTCCACAAAGTCAAAAAAATAATGTTTATAAAGTCTTGGCTTTTCCACCATGTCTGTCCATGCAAATATACTTCAGGTGTTGGTCAGGTCACTCTACCAAGCACACGAGTAGAAGGCTCCTCTTTAAGTCTAGTCATTTCCTCTCTGGCCCCTTATTTCATCCATCCACCTTCTTTCTCTGGACATCCCATTCCTTGATATCTATACTTTAACCCAACTAACTCGTGAAAATGTCTTACTCAATGGTGGGTTCTGTGCAAACACAATAACGCACAGCAAGTGAAACTACTGACATACAGGCTGATGTCCAGGAGGCACTGGGCACCTGCAGTGACCAGAGGAATGCAATATGCTGGTTTGTAAGCTCCCACAGAGGAGGTGAGGCGTAAGCTGTGTGTCGGGGAGAATGAGGGCCTCTTCACATGATTTACTTGCTGGTGTTCACCTTCCAAGTTTCTTTAAAACTTTAGTTGTCTTGTGGTCCACTTTCTAGTTACTAGCTCTGTGGCTAACCATTCTGAAAGTCCTTGTCATTATGGTGCAGGGCAAAATGGTAACGTTTGAGGATTAGACTTTCCTGGGTTTAAAGCTCTACCCCTTACTTTCCTTTTTGAGCATCAACTTCATGGTGTGACACATACTGTCCAAAGGTTTTGTAAAAAAATAAAACCTTGGGTGAGAAGTCTGTACCACATCTTAAAAATCCAACATGATAGATCATACTCATAAATAATGTGTTTCAATAGGGTCATTTCAATTGGCCCCACTAAGAGACAGTCACAAGGCTGAATGGAGATCCTAAAAAGAGGCTTGTGAACCCATGCAAGGATGCTGGTAGGTAGCAATGAGTAGATTTCTCTTCCAATAATGAAGAAATTCTCATAGGTCTCTATGTGCAGAAATCAGAGATCCAAGTAAATCTTGAGGAGACCAACTTGAATGAGTTGCCTGAGTCAGTTTTATAGAAATGATCACATTAGATGGCCTTAGCTTTTCTTTTTAACAACTCCAGGTTATGTTTATACATAGTATCACATTTTAGAATGATATCTATAAAGCGATTACAACACTAAATGTTTATACAACATTGGTATCTTCCAAACACTAAATATCATAAAAGCAATTTCTTGCATATAATATACTCTTGACATGTAATATGTTGAAGAAATATGGCATTGTGTTAATGATTGTGTTAAATGTAGCTATTCATATAGTACTATTACATTCAATATTTATTGTTTTGCACATAATTCCTTATATCATAAATTTAGAAAGTCAGTTTACTGGTTTATATTTTAAATTAACTAGATAATCAATCTTACATGTCTATATCTGATAGTCTGAGTAACAATTTCTTTTTGTATATTTTAGAAAAGGGTCTACAGGGTGTTCAGGTTCTCACTATTAGATCTGACTCATAGTGATCCACCCACTTACTAAGAGCTGGGATTATAGATGTACGCCACCACACCCATATTGATTACTGTCTCGGCATGCCCTGGGAATGGAGATAGCAGAGCAGGCCTGGGGATCGAACCCCTGAACAAATTTTTTTTTTGGCCAACAAATTTGATAGCAATATGTAATATAACAATCATTGTTAATTTCCTGCTTTCGTTTTGAAGTTCTGTAACACTTTTATTGTCTAATGATGCCTCTTGTCTTTGTTCTTAATTTTGTTTCTTTCCTCTTTAAAATAAAAATAAATAAAATTTTATCATTTAGTAGTCAGCTTTTTAAAAAAAAACATATGTACTGAGTCACTTAGGATGGGAACATACATAGTTCAAAAAATAATCTGACTGAAATCTGTATTTAATAACTGAAATCAGTTAACAACATCACACATAATGGCTAATAAGAATTTCAAGCTTCATTTTTAACTCATAAAATGGCACAGGTGAAACCAAATTTAGGGCTTTCTAAAAATTCTTTCAGTTGCCTGAAGTCCCACTAATAGGAGTAAATAAATTCCTTCTTAGTGGTTTCAAATGTTTCAGCATCTAAAAGAGTTGAAAACATCCCAGGGAGGAATCTCTGCACAGAGGCCAGCAGACACAGACTGTGTTGTTCCCAGGTAAGAAGAAGGAAGTGTGGGGCAGAAGGATGCTGGGGCACGTGGAGGCCAACCCAGCCACTGCAGCCTCTTCCAGGAGACAGCCCCTTTCACTCCTGGTACTGGGCACCAGCAGACCTGCTTTCTTGGTGATCCATAACTCTGTTGGGGAATTCATCTATGTCTGTCAGTAGCAACAAATCTGAAAAACATTTCTCTGCACTGTCACCACTGCAAAAGGATCATTATGCTGACATCCACTGTACACAGAGTGAGAGCTTATGCTATACACAGAGGAAAGGTTCCACACATCACAGCTCTCGATAAAGAACAAGACTGAAAAGAATTTATCAAGGAGAAAAGAGCTGCGCCAGTAAAATATTCCCAGGAACTCAAGTACAATCACCAGCTAAATCTCAGTTTTCTTTCTGTCAGGCTGGATATGATCATTCTCCCAGTTGGCATGGTCTAAACAAAAGATTCTTGCATCTGAAGATCTCTATTACCAGCTCGGTGGAAGCCACCAGTCGTATTTTATCTTTACTACTCAATACGCTGTCGGGTTGTCCAAGTCAAGCCTGTTGTGCTCTCTTAGGATTGGCTGGACATTCAGAACAACAAGTTTGAGTGTCGCCCATCTTGACTGGGTAACAAGGCTGCAGCTGACACTTGTCAAGGAACCACTGAATCCCTTGCTAAAGCCAAGGTGAACATACTGATTTAATAATTTTAAATTATACCCTATTGACCTGCAGTGAGAAGTGTGTTCTGATTTGGGCTCCACTGCAGTCAAATCAGATAAAAATTTGATTATTTGTATTGTGGTATAATATGCATAGCAGAAAACTGACACTTTAACCATGTTAAATGTACAGCTAGATGACTTTGAGTACATTCATAATGCTGTGAATACATTCATAAACACTATGAGCTAGTTCCAAAATGTTTTAATGATCTGTAAATGGAAACTTCATACTTGTTCATCAGTGGCTTTCCGTTTTCCTGATCCCATTGTGTGTGTTGTCTGTTTCTGCTCTCTGTCATCGGGGCAGTCTATGGGCCTGTGGTGGTCTATTTTGTGTCACCTTATCTGGGCAACAGCCCCATTTATTCAATTGAACATTAGTCTAGGTGATGCTACCTATTTCACAGATGTGGTTGAAGCTGCTCCTCAGTTGTAAAGTATGAAGAATGGAGGCCGTTCTGAAGGTGAAGAACAAGGAAACGTTAGTGCGAGAGCTCCAGTCTGCCCCTCCTGGCAGCCTGCCCTGTGGAATCCAGGATTTCCTAGCCATTCGCCGCAATACTATAGTCTAATTTCTTGGAATACATCTCTCAATATATATCTTCTGTTGGTTTTGTTTCTCATTTAGTACGGGAGGGATAAGGGAGGTTCAAATACATAAAATTTCTATTTTTCCAGTCTTCTGAAGTTATCCCTCCAAAAGCCAATGCTTACAAGGTTTTAAACATGCACTGTCTGAAACTGAGGTTTTAAATAGTCATTTTCCCAGATGTCCCAACTTAACAACTATTAACTTTCATTAAGAGGAGGGAAAAGGCCTGGCTCTATCTTGGGTTCAGACTTACATTTGCTAATTTGGTAGCCAGCTGCCTATGTCAGACATGACGCGTCAAAGATGCAAAGATTTCACAGTGATGAGGCTGCTCTATCTCTGCAATGTTACAAGACCCACCAGAACAGAACGTGGAGATAGCTGCACTATTTTATCCCTTTATTCTCAGTTCAGTACACAAGAATTCCGCCAGCCTATGTCACTTGAAGCTTCCTTCTAAAGGACTTTTCTTGCTCATCTTGGCCTGTGGAAGATCCTTTAAAGTTCAACTCAAAGGGTATCTATTAAAGAGTTTATTCCAAGTCCTAAATTAAATGTGCAGGTTTCCCACTGAACTTCTATCACACTGATTCCATTGTATGCCTTGGCACATTCTGTCCTTGGTTTTCATCATCCATGTGTTAGTGCCATCCCTTTCCCTTCAGATTATAGGGATGATATATCATGGATCTCTGAGTTCTTAGGAGATTAGCACAAAGTCTTGAGGGAGGTCATTTTCTGAAATGAATTAAATCTTAGGAGTCTGGGGTGAAACAGGAGCACAAGAGTCCACCTTTAACCTGCATAGGTGAGCTCTATGTTCTTGTTTGTTAGTCTTTGTCTGTTTCTCCACTTGACCTCCTTTCCCATTAAAGTTAAAGGACAGTGCACACACTCTGTAGCTGCAATGACCAGAAGAACCTGTTACCGGAAATGATAGAACATGGAGGGATCCAGAAGGGTCAAGTAAAACTTCAGGCCCATGTGTCTTCTCATATTTTTGGTTTTCTTTCTACCATGTATTTCTCAAACCGACCCTCACCTAATTTAAGGGTAAACTTTAAAAGTGACCCTTTTCTCTGGATATGTAGTCAGGGGCAACCTGTAGTTAACACCAAAGGACAGAGGAGCACAGTAAAAGGTTATTGTATCTGCTCTCCATGCATCTAATGCCTACATTCTGGCCCTTTTCTTATCAGCTCCCCTGAGCCAAGCAAGCATGCATATATGATGTTAAGCAACAAGTGACACATTTTCCATGCTTTTTAAAAATTTCTTCTTCTCTTACAAAGGCTAGAGCCTAACACAATCATTTTACTGATACTATACTTATTCTGCAATCTTTCATTCTGTCTTTGCTTTTAATGCCTACCACACTGCATATTATTACCTCTTAATTTGGTACATTTGTGTAATGTACTCACATATGATATCAAGTTGAAAATTTACCTTTATATATCATATATTTCTTATTAAGGTAAGAGGGTCCATTGTCTGTGCCTTTTCAGTAAAATATACTAATTCTTAGGTCAGATTTTAACAGATTCAATTTGTTTTATTAATTCATCTGGACTAGAAGCTAATGGAGAAAGAGACTTTGTACTAGTTTCAGGTCCAAGGACTGTATTCAGTCCTTAAAATATACTATATTTATTTCTGAGTATTAGTTTTTAGAAGGATTTTTGAGGGTGTGGGATGGATTATGGAGCCAAGCTTAGGGTTTTTAAATAATATCATCTTTTATACATTTGATTCTCTTGCTTAGAAATTACAGTAGCCATATTCAACGTATATATGTATATGTATATATATGGTGTGTATATGGTATATATATTAGGTATATACATATTTGATATGTATAAGATATATATTATATATGTGTGTATATATGTATTGTATATATAGTAGGCTGTTGGAAGAGATCAACAGATGAATAACTAGATTAACTAGATAGCAAGAAGTTTTTAATCAAGTTCAAATGTACCTGTTAATAGCTAACTTGGTTTCAAATCATTCTGGTACTAGTAGACAGCCTGGGTCAGAGGAGGGGAGAATTCATCTGGGCCATTCAATCAATTACAGCCAAGGAAACAGGTTGGTTCTCATGTAGCATCTGAAGAGAGGTATAGACTTCTGAAATGCATACAACCCCAGAGCCTGGTGTAGTAAATTGAAAGAACTGTATCATAAGAGATTTGACCAGTGAAATGACAATGTTGGAAACAAGGCACTGTGGAAGAGAGACACATGGACTACACTCCTAGCCTCATCAGAATGGCTACTGAAAGGCAGATTACACATTTTGCATGTGGCCATGGAAAGCATGCTTTAGTGAATAAGTTGAACTGCATAGGACAGATTTTTAGCTCCACATAAGAAAGACCTTCTAATAATCAAGTACAACTAAAGTTTATAAACAGTGTAAAATATTTTCTGTTAAACACAACTTTATTTGTATGAAATAATGATTTCATTTTGACTCTTCGAGAATTTGTGCCCTAATTAAAATAGCATAGTACTAACATTAAAACAGATATACAGACAAACAGATAAGAATAGAGACCCAGAAGTAAATAGATGTATCCATAGCTAACTGATCTTCAACAAAAGTGCCAAGAATAAGCATTAAAGAAAGGACAATATCTTCAAGAAATTCTGGTAGTAAAATGGGATATCCTCATATGGAAAAATGGAGCTAGACTCCTATCTTCCCAGTTACCAAAAGGAAAAAAAAAAAAAAACCTCAAAATGATTTTAAAAATTTAAGTTTTAAAAACAGAAACTATGACACTAATGAAAGAAAACAGGGTAAATACTTCAGACACTAGAATGACTTTTAAAAAATGTTTATGAGACTCCAAAAGAACAGGAAAGATGGTTAAGGAAAGAGAATTATAAATTTGAGATCAGCTATGGCAATTGCATAATGTAGCAAGACCCTACCTCAAAATTAAAAATACAAAAAAAAAAAAAAAAAAAGACTGTGTCATAGATCAGTGCAAAGATCCTGGGTTCAATCCCCCAGTTCCACTGAAAACAGACGAAGGGGAACAAAAGGTTTTACATAATACTAAAAGCTTCTACACAGCAAAGGAAAACATTAACAGAGTGAGAAACTTAACCAAAGAATGGGAGAAAATACTTGTACACTGTAGTCTGACAAGAGGTAAATACCTAAAATGTATAGGAAACTCAAATAGCAAAACAAAACACAAACCTCATTCAAAATGAGCTACAGATCTAAATAGGCATTTCATGTACATGTATGGTACATGAAAAATATTCAGTATCACTGATGCATGCAAATCAAAACTAAAATGAGATATCACCTCCATCCAGTTATTGTCAAAAAGATAACAAGTCTTGGTAAGGATGCCAATAAAGGGGAACTTCTATCTGTTGTTGGCAGAAATGCAATTAGTATAGCTACTATGGAAAACAGTATGGAAGTTCCTAAAATATAAAAGCAGAACTGCTGTATGGCCCTGAGGCTTCACTACAGGTTACATACACAAAAGAAATGAAATTGGTTTTCCAAAAAGATATCTGTCCTCCTGTGCTGATTGCAGTCATATTCAGAGTAGACAAAAAATGGAAACAACCCAAGTGCCCATCAACTGATGCTAGATAAGGAAACTACAGTGCATATACAACAGAATACTAATCAGCCCAAAACAAAAAGAAATCCTATCATTTGACAGATCATGGATGGACCTGGACACCACTAGGTTAAATGAAATAAGCCAGTCACAAATGTGCAAGGACCACATGATGCCACTCATATGTAGAACAAATAAAATGTTGACTTCATAGGAACTGAGACTACAATGGTACTTATCAAAGGCTAGGGAGAGTAGAAGGAAACAAAGAATGGGAAAGATTGATCAATAGGTCCTAAGTTATAGTTGCATGGGTAAAATAAGTTTTGGTGTTCTACAGCATAGTATACTACAGACAATATCATTATATTGTGGTATACATTTCAAAAAAATCCAAAAAGGGTATGAAATGTTTTTATCACAGAAAATTAAAAAATTTCAGGAAATGGATATGTTTACTCTGTGTGTGTATCAAAACACCACATGATACCCCATGCATATGTACATTTTTTGTATATTAATTTAAAAATACTTGGAATCCAAATTGAGATGAATTTTCATTGTTAAAATGTGGCCAGTGAAAATTTTCAATTTAAATATGTGAGCTGCATTACACTCAGTTGTATTATGCTGGTCTAGAGAGATGGGCAAGTCCCTGGTTTTGGCCTTCATTTACTGGCCTAGGGCTCAGGGTAGCTGCAGAAAAAAGAAGCCTCAATTAATAATCATTCGAAGAATTGGCTTTTAAAATCATTACTAATTTAGAGAAATGCAAATTAAAGTAAATATACACATCACACTGGCAAAGATTAGAAAACTGGAAGTACAAAGGGGAGTGACAGAATGCAAGAGGGTTCTAGAGCTGTTGGTAAATGCAATCTGAACCAGCTGGGTTGGATAGCAGCACAGTGGCCTAATATAGTCCAAATTAGCCTTTGTCCAGCAACAACTCCACACAGGCTCATCAAGGAGTCAAGATGTATGCCCACTGCAGTGCTACTGGGTATGCCCACTGCAGGCAATCTAAGGGCATTCTCGCCACCTGGCACTAGAGGAGTGGACAGATGAAATGTGGTGACTGTAATCTTAGAGTACTGGGCAGCCATGAGCAACAAGCAACTAGTGGTACAGATAGCTAGACAGTGGATCTTCAGTACTCAGTGTTGCGTGGAGACATTTGAAAATTAAATAACAAAAAAGAAATCCATAACAGAATACCATTTCCTGAAATAGAAAACAGGAATACAAAAAAGTAGGATTTGGATTTTTTACAAGAATCTATACCAACAAAGTGGCATAAGACTCATTACAATGGCTTGACAGTGAGAAATGCATGAAATTGAGAAATGAGGTAATAGGATAAAAGAGACCACAGGAGGTGGGCCATAAGGGAAGAGAAAAACGTGGGATCAAGCCTTGCTTTTCCACTTGGCAGGTAGGTAGCTCTGAACAAGCTACACAACATCACTGAGCTCCAGTTAAGTCATTAGCAAATAATGAAATCAACATTGAAAAAGCATCATGAAAATTAAATCTGCTGTGTACAAAGCAGCCCACACTACTCTCTGATAATCCAGGTTCCTTAAAAAGGAGTAGTTAACACCACTTGGAGTTAATGCGGGTCTACTTATCCTTTGAAGTAATCCTGATGCACACAGCTTAACTGCAGGTTAATCAGGCATTGATTAAGATGCCATATTCAGACTTTAGGAGTTATGAAGAACTACCTTTTATCTTACAGAAATTGCTCTCATTCTTCAAATATTTCCATCCAAAAGGGTCTTCTGCTTTTATTTACATACAAATGAATTATTTATTCATATACTTTCAAGAACACAGACAAAATCCAAGGCCTAAAAAATCACAAGTAAAAGGACTCATGTGATTCAGTCACAGAATACTAATAAGTTTTGCAGAAATGACCGTCCATTGCACACACTCGCTCATCCCCGCTTAGTCTCCTCTGACACCACACCACAGCAGCCCAGCAATCACAGCTGCTCTTGCTCCAAGCAGTTGCCTATAAGCATAGATAATTTTAAAGTATAAAATTGTCCAACATTAACTACTGCTAAATTTCTTAAACTTCCTCATAGGCTAGCCCATAGTGTACTGGTTATTTTAATAAGCATAAAAATGTAAAAAAGTCTGGTTTCATGAACATGTCAGGGATTTAATACTTCATCTCAAATCCAGTGCAAACAAAAATCAGCAAATTCAATCCCTTTGGAAGCCTCTGTGAGCTAGCAAGACCTGCCAAGGAAAAAAACAGCCTTTCTGGGTATCCCTCCCAGGCAATCTGCTGAAATAAGGCTCTTACCCAGTGAGATTGGAGACTCATTCTGTCTTAGCTGCCAACTTTTGAGTTTTTCTGGACTGTTTTTCAATGGGATTGGGAAGCCCCAACTGTTCCTGGAAGAGTAGCCAGAAATTCATGGCTGCCTCTATTTCTCGTTTGGACAGAGACTTGGGGATGTGTCCACATGACCTGCTCTACACCGAAGGGAATGTATGGGGAAAGCTCCATCTTTGGGAAACAGAGGTTTACTCTCCTCTACCTTGAACATTTTCCTTCAGGCTCTAAAATATTTGTCATAACCAGATGCAATCTCAACAGTGCATAGCACTATTTTAAAGCATTTTTAGGATCAGGAAGTGGCAGGATGAATTAGGAGGATTAAACAGCAGTGTCACCAAAAAAGGCAAGAATTTAGCCTGAGCTGTCCAGAACATCAGAATAGGGTTGGAAAAGCCAAGCCACCTGAATAAGGTAGAAAAGGATGCAGAGAGGAAGCCCTGCTAAGGTAAAGCAGAAAAAAGGGATCGAAGTATTGAGAGCATTAATGATACTAGATAGTATTTATGAAATTCTTATCATAATTGGTTTGATTCTAAAAGCTTTATATTTAAAAGTACATCATTCATAACATGTTTGAAATATAATTATAAAAGTAATATATGTACTAATTCATTTTCTCTTTGAATTTACAAGAAGAAATTAGTTATCCAATTGTACTAGATCTTAATAGACGAGTATGAACTTATACTTAATAAAAAGACCAACAGGTGAATGATGTGGTTGTCAGGAATGGAGACTGCCATGGAAATTCCCAGGTATCGTGCCCCAAGAATCAAATGTCCTAATGCTTGTAAAATAAGAGATGGTTCACCTTTAAGGGTTGTCATTTTATTGCCATCTTGAAATTTTTTAATTTCCTCAAAGACTTGGGATCCTTTTTCTATGTTTGGCTAAATTATTCATAATCAAAACTTGCATTTCATTAAGGTTCTTAGATCTAGAAGTAAAATTTCAGACATCATTGTAGTTCCTTATCTTAATTTTCTAAAAATAAATGTACTGAATTGTCTTTACAGATAGCAACTTCTGATTTGCCAGCTGTCTATGTTTACCGGGGGAATGTCATGAAAATCAGAAAGATTTTTCAAACAAATACCACAATTTCTTCAAGACAAATTAAGGTATATTATGGTGCTATGATTTTCTTTATGTTTCCAAGTTTGCAAACTACAAATGAAATGGGCTCTATTGACCCAAAGGAAAATATATGAGAACTGGGAAAGAAAGGTAGCATTAGACCAAGGGTTTGGAAAATCTGAACAGATAAGACAGAACAGAAAAGACTTCTTCAGATGCCTGACATTTGTGCTGCACTAAACACATTAATGAAATTCACTGGCCTCTCCTTCAGGACATCTTCCCTTCATTCATGGTCTGCAGTGCTCCTCTCTCGCTTCTCTGAATATTCTTTCTTTCAAGTCTCTTCTTACGCAAGAGACCTTCTCAGCTCTACTCCCATCACCATCCCTGCCCAGAAGGTCTTCCTTCATAACCCTTTTCACCAACTTACAGATGATCTTGGAAGTGATGTATCTATCTCTCTGTCCCAGAGAGAGCGGTGTCATGGTTTGGGGCTTTTACAAGGCGAACAATATAATACAGGACACTTTTTACAAGATTATTTATAATCACCCAAAGAATCACATACAAGAGTGCAAGAAATCTGTCCACACACTAATGACCAAGGAATCAGGTCCAAGTCCAGCTGAAAACCTATAGCTCATAACAATGTATTCTGCAAATTCAATTGAGTGCCAAGAGCCCACAGCAATGTCTCATACAGGCCCACTTCATGGATCTGCACTGGAAAGGCCCAAAGGATGAATGGTCTGTGCTAGCAGACTGAGGGATCTGAACTGGAAGTAATGCTCTAGGTAAGCACCAGAGCTCCCCCAAAGTTACCACAGCCCTCCTCAGCAACAGTGAGGTCCTGAGATCCTCTAGCCATGAGGAAAGCTGAGTTCCCATCAAGAAAGCCAATGCAACAAGCTTCTCCATGAGGCTGAACTGTATGCCATCTTCCTTTCTGGAGCCAGGAAACAATGCTCAAGATGAGGACCAGAGCTCCCTCAAAATGAACCATAGCAATCTCAGGAGCAATGAGGTCCCAAGTTCCTCCTCTAACAAAAATAGACAAGTTCATCAGGAAAGCCAGCATGCAAGGTCTTCCAACAGAAGAGCCCAAGAGAACCACAGTTTCCAACAGCTTCTCCAGACACCTTCCCTAACAGACTCTCCCTGCTCTTCTCCAGGCGGGTAGCAATGCTCAGGAGCGCCTCCCACGCTCAGCTGAGTGTAACAAGTTGACCACCAGTTAGCGCTCCATTACAAATGGGATCTAAGAATCTATCTGCTTGGTTCACTGCTACACCAACAGCAGCTACATCTGTACCTAACACTTTTCAATAAACACTAGTGGAATGAAATAATGAATCGCCCATTCAGCCTCTATTCAATTGTCTTGCCTTTTATTCTGCACGTTGACACTAACTACACATTTTCCACCGCTGTCCCTTTACTAATAATAGGAGAAATATAAGACAGTCCAGCTCCAAGTCTGGACTCTGCAACTACCTCCCTGCCCTGAATAGAAGCCTTACTTCATCACTCCCTTGACAGCACTGTTCTGTGGAACTTCTTGCCGTGATAAAGATGTTCAGCTGTCCAATGTCTAATACTGGCCCCACAGACCAAATGAGGACTTGAAATGTGGATACTATAAATGAGGAACTAGATTTTATAATTTAATTTCATTAAATTTAGATTTAAGTAGTCACACATAACTAGAGGCTGCAGTATGCAACATAACCTTTCTAGCTGTGATCCTGGACATTCCTTAATTTCTCTTGTGTTTCCATTTTTCTCATCAGTGAAATAGCAACAATAAGAACAGCTAATGGTGTTGCAAGGATGAAATACAAGAACGTTTAGAGCCCTGGGGCAGTCCTTGGCATAGGCAAACCTCACAGTAATTGCTGTGGGCAAAAGGGTTACTCTGATCATACGAAATCCTTACCCAAACACGATAATGAAAAAAAAAAAAATAGAGCATACACACAAACATAAAGAAATACAGATATTTCCAAAAAGTAAGATTATTTCAAGGGCTGGCCAGATAGCTCAGCAGAATGATGCACCTGCTTAGGCAGATGCAGGGACCAGAGTTCAATCCCCAGACTGCCACCCTAGGGATGGCAATTGAGAATGGATGTGGTGGTGCAACCTGTAATCCCAATTTTGGGGAGGCCAAAAACAGGAGAATCACTGTAAGTCTGACCTGTGTAATGAGACCCTGTAGACCCTGTACTAAATACAAAGAAGAGTAAGATTTTTTCAAATATGTGATAAGATGGAAAATAGGTTAAATTTAGGAGAAATCAAGAATGGGTTGTCAACAAGTTAGAAATTTTAATGAACTATAAGTGCTAGTCTTTAATAAAATTGCAGTTACCATAGCAGCCAGAAATTGCAAAGGCATCTCAAAGTCAAGTACACTGAGTGTCTTCTTAGAGAAACCTTGTGAACAACATATGGGTGCTGTATAATAAAAAGTCTGGGGTTTACTGTACAGTTTATTTGATTTCCTCACACCTTTCTCTATCTTTCAGTATCTACTTTAAAACTCATCTAAGTTTCTATTCATCTTTCTTATTTCTGAAGGTTAACTTATATGTTAAAAAAAAAAGAGTGAAGAAGGTAAACAATTACTTTATAAGAAAAATAATTATGAGTCATCTTTTATAAATCCATTTTATTATACCCTGGGAAGTACCAAAATGATACTATTATATTGTGGAGATTGTTTTGCTTGAGGTTTCTAAAAAATTATTTTTCATTGTCCTTTTATTAATTTCCAAATAAAATTATCTTTTCTTACATGTACAGATAATTTTCTTCCACTTATACCTTATGTGTTTTGTTTGTTTTTTTCCTCCAGAGAATTAGAACTTTAAGCCAGGCTCGTGAGGAGGAGACAGAGAAAGGGGAACAAGAGAGAGGCAAGGAAGGGAGGGAGAAGAGAAGGACAAAGAAAGGAGCAGAGGAAGGAGCCATTCTTCTGCCACTCTTTAGACTGTGCTTTAGACTTGCATAGATGTCCCTAAGAGGACAGAGATGGGGAAAGCTGGGTGAGATTGCTGCTACTTTTGTCACATGCCTCTCCCATCTGCCTAGTGTTTCACACTGCCCTGCTATGCCTGTCTGTCCTTTCCCTCCATCCTCTAGATCCACTCTCCCTACTCAACTCTCAGATTTTGTGGTTGTTACCTGGCACACTGAAAATGGAAAGAAATTATCTTAGAAAGATAATCTGCCTACAGATAACACCACTACTATTATGGACTACTGGACTATATTGAAATATTTTGCTGAATTCATGTACCTATAATATTTAAATGGCAATGGAATACCCATCTCTGACAAAACTGAACAAAAAAAAGAGGATTTAGATGAAGGACCATTTTGTATCTGTACATAGAAAATAGTTAGGAGGGGCCGGGGAGATGGCTCAGTGGAATAAGTACTTCCTGGCAAGCACAAGGGCCTGAGTTCAATCTTCAGTTCCACAAAAAAAAAAAAAAAAAAAAAAGTTAGGATAAGTACACAGTTGCTTTCTCTTAATGCAATGAGAAGAAAGATTTGTACTAATAGTGTTTAGACAGGATATCATGTCTGTATCTTGTACTATGAATAACCACTACGAAACAATAATAGGCAGTGTTATTGAAACTGTCCTACTAATCCGTTTTGAAACTCATTGCTATTTTTTTTCTCAATAAAATTTAAAAAATAAAGATAATCTACTTTTGAGCAAGGTTTATACAGGAAGATGATAAGTTTGTTTGCTTCTGTCATGTTTTTCTTCTATGTGTCGAAGTAAGACGTTACAAACTGTATCTTTTCCAGAATGATGACAATGACAACAGTGATGGGGTTGACATTAAGATCTAATGTCATTTATATTTTAAAATTTAAAATTTTTTAAAAATCATTTATTTATTTGTTCACTTATTTCATACAGGGTTTCCCTATGCAGCTTGGACTCCTAGTGATTCTCCTGTCTCAGCCTCCCCAGCACTGGAATTACCTGGTTTTAGTGGCCAGCAGAGCTCACTTGGGTCCCGGGGGCCAGAATGGCATGTGGTACCAGGGACTGAACCAGGGTCTTGCACTTGCCAAGCAGGCGCTTAGGCCATAAAGCTATCTCCCCAAATCTAACATTTATGAATGTTTTCTGTGCACTACACAGAAGATAGGCATTATTTTCATCTTCATTTTGCAGATGAAGAAACTGAGGCACAGACAGACTAGGGGATTGGTCCAAGGCCATACAATGATATTATAAATAAAATAGCCAGCACACAAACCCAAATATTGAGCTGGGGAGATGGCTCAGTAGAATAAGTGCTTCTCTGGCAAGCGCAAGGGCCTGAGTTCAATCTCTGGTTCTTGCAAAACAAACAAAAAAATCAAAGAACAAACCCAGATATTCTGCCATTAGAGTTTACATACTTATCTAATATGTATAGCCACTTCCACATTTGCAGTTTTATTAACAGATGACTCTTTCCAATACTAAGAAGAAAATTAATGTTGAAGACAGCATCAACAGTAGGAAACTTTTCAATCTTTATATCTTTTCTAATAACATATAGGAGCCATACAATGGGGAAGACAAGTGAATAATTGAAAAAATAACAGAAAAACTGAGAGCACATTATAGAATTTCTGTGATTTAATTTAGTATTTTTATATTAAAACTAAGAGAAACTTTCTACATTCCATGCATATCACTGGAAGTAGAATCCTTCACTCCTTTGTTACTATTACACAGTTGACCTTTCAAAAAAGATACTAATTCACTGTGGGCAATTCATAGGCTTTGAGTAGTTCAGATTTTATGACTAGTTAGCATGCATCTATTCACATTTTCTGTATCCTGTTCCCCTTTCAGCAATAAGTGAATTGGTACTTTGAGGTCTAGAGGTCATGCAGCCACAGAACTGAAGCGAAGCCAAGTGCGCGTTATCCACGGTTACACTAGGGGCACCATGGCAGGCCGGATGACCCCGAAACTCTGCCAAATATAACACCTGAAACAGTTGATAAAAAAAAATCAAAACTTTCAAAACATATGCATGATTGAGATAATAATAAAGTAGGAGAGTTTCTTAGGTATAAGACAGAGAACAAATAAAAAAAAAACTCAGAGAAGCAATTAAGCACTAATGCTCACTTACCTTTAGGGGTATCAATTGAAAGCTTATGGCTAAAAGTTGGTACTCCTTTTCTTACCATAAAAACAGTATTATTAAAAAGCAATTGTGGGCTGGGGAGATAGCTCAGTAGAAGTGCTTGCCTCACAAGCACAGGGTCCTGAGTTCAATCCCCAGTACCGCAAAAAAAAAAAAAAAAAAATCAATTACTGGAAAAAACTGAAAAATATTTACATATGGATATAACTTCTTAAAAACATTTCTTTTATATGACATAAGAAAAATAGAATATAAAATATTAGAAATATTATACATTAGACATAAATTAAATACTAAACATAATTTACGTAAGGCCTGCCATTATGATATTTATAAAATGTTGACAATCGCTACAGTTTTCCTTCATGAACGTTTTTCTCATTTCATTTTACATATGAGATAGTTTCATGAAGTTGTGGATCAAAATTTAGGGGCCAGGGAGATGGCTCAGTGGAATAAACACTTCCCTGGCAAGCGCAAGGGCCTGAGTTCAATCCCTAGTTCCACCAAAAAAAAAAAAATGAAATGGATCAAAATTTATAATTTGATACCCTCTTCACAAAATCTTATGTAGGGCCAGAATTATAGCCCAGGGGCACAAGTGCTTGCTTGGTAAGCACAAGATCCTGAGTTTTATTCCTGGTACAAAAAAACCCTTACAACTTATGTCAAGAAATAGGCTTTTATTTTCCCTCAAATTTCATAGCAGCTAAAATATTAATTGGCTTGATAATCCAATTAAGAAGTTAAAAAGAGAGTAAATAAAAATAGAAGAAAGAGTATTTTTAAAAAGCACTGGGCATGGTGGCATCGGTATATTATCCCAGCACTTGGGAGGCTGAGGCAGGAAGATTGCTTTGAGTTCTAGGCCAGCCTGAACTGTACAGTGAAATCTTGTCTCAAAAAAAAGCAATAATTATTATTATACAGCAGAAGAATTTAATGAGGAACAGCAGTAAAATTAATCTAACAAATTCATGATGAAATCAATCTAAAGCAGGTAGTGAAGACACAAATACATGATGAAAATATATCGTGAATGTCTTTATGCCAAGAAATTCAAACATGTAAGTGAAATGGACAAATTTTTACAAAAATACATCTTTGCAAATTGACTCAAAATGAAAATGAATGATTCTATAAGAATGAAAGGAATGCAATCAGTAGTTTAAAAGCATCCCATAAAGAAACCCTATGCTTAAGTAACTATCAAACATTCAAGGAACAGATCATTCCAATCATATACAAATTATTTTCTTTCTTTTTTTTTTTTTTTTTTAGCATCTATTCATTTTATTGAACATGTTACAAAATGAGGTTTAGTCAAAAAGACCAAAGCCCATGTCGTCCTCAGATTCCTCTGATTCTTCTTTCTTTGCTTCCACCTTCTTCTCCTCAGCTGGGGCAGCAGCGGTGGAGGGCGCAGGGCCACCTGCGGGGCCAGCACCTGCTGCGGGGGCAGGGCCTCCAGCCCCTACACTGCAGATGAGGCTCCCGATGTTGACATTGGCCAGGGCCTTTGCAAACAAGCCAGGCCAAAAAGGTTTGACATTGACACCAGCCGCTTTAATGAGGGCATTGATCTGATCCTCCATCAGGGTCACCTCGTCGTCATGCAGGAAAAGGGCAGAGTAGATGCAGGTGAGCTCGGAGATGGAGGCCATGACGCAGGCTGCTGGGCGTGGTGCTAGTCGCTGGAAGAAGTGAAGCTCTCACCCCAACGCGGCCTTAGCTTCCTTGGAAGAACCAAGCACCTTGGCGACAGCTGAGGAAAGCCAAATTATTTTCAAAGAACAGGAAGACAGAGACATCTGAACTTTGATGAATCTTATATAACCAGGATACCAAAAAGACAGCATGACTAGTGCAAAAGAAGGACAGAACTTACCCATTAGAAAGTTTTTCAGATAATAACTTAGAAAAGACGGGGTCTCAGAAACTATGGAAAAATTGACTGCAATTTTTAAATCCATAATTCCTTCAGCATTAATAAATCCAGTACTATAATTCATCACATCAGTATATATTAACTCAGAAAAGTAATTTGATCCCATAAATAGGTACAAAAATATATTCAGTAAAATTCAACACGTGCTTACAATTTAAAACTTCTTGCCAACAGAAAAATAAAAAAGGGGCTCCTTAAATGATTAATAAAAATGTGCAACACACCTCATATTAGTGGTGAAACATTAAAAACAACCAAAATTAAGCAACTCATTAGGAATGCATTACTACAAACTAGTGATAAAACTATGAAGAAATGTGAATAACATGATACTCATGAAAATGGCACATCTGGGTGGGAGGAGGATACAGCCAGGACAATAGGGAGCAGGGACATAATCATTGTGTTATGCTCTAAAACATATTCAAACACTCATGGGCACATACACTCAAATGTAAAACCATGGCTAGGCTATATATTATACAGCAACATAATAACTACAAAGAATTTAAAAGCCATCTCTTTCATTACCTGAGCTCAATCTTTTTTTTTTTCAATTTTTTTAAATTTTTATTTTACTGAAGTAGAAACATCAATGAGACAGTTTAAAATACCTTGACAAGATGGATTTGATAAATTAATACACTGCAAACTGTTTTCATAATGTTTTGGTATCATAGAAGGTGCATACATGATATTATACTTACAGATATTATTGTAGCAGATGTCTCTTAGCAAATTAAGAGAGTATAGCTGTTTGCATATCTTACTTTTTATACCTGAATTACATCAAAGATTCAATAATTAATACTTTCTACCTTGTTATTTTCCTAGTGGTTGTCCATAGTACTAGAAGCTGACATAATATCCTGTCCAACCACCATTAGTGCAGATCTTGCCTCTCATAGAATTATGCAGAAGCACAGCGTTTTCTATCCCAACTGTACTGTCCAGACACACACATCATGATTCTTCCTTTCTACACCCCTTCCTTTGTCTACACCTATCAAAGATGGGCACTCCATTGTCATTCAACTAATTTAGGTGCCTGAACTCGACAACAGAATCCAACACAGTCCAGAATTCCACAACAATAGTGAGTTATCCAAAGAAGTTGTCAACCATAGCCATTTATAGCTCAACTTAATATTATGGCCCCGCGGTGTATACTTCATTTTTATATTTTTCTGCTGGATGGTTAAGACATAGATAGAGCAAGACCTATATACCAACACATGTACTTTATGTTTCTTATGTGGTCAGTGAAGTCCCCTCAGGGTTTATCTTGTAGTCCTGGACCTTATTCTGTAGATCCTTTGTCTGTGTCATCCATGTGGATGAGTCACGGCCAATGCTTGACCAGTTTGCTCTCCGTGAGAGCCTGAGAGAAAGTTTTCTCTCCATGTGACTCCCCCCAGGCACACTATAGAACTTCAGTCTCTTTCCTCTGTGGCTCCATAATCTCCTTAGTCAGAAAATTTGGAGCTCAACTGAGTTTCATAATATTGCAGTACAGGTTCTCCTATGTCCTCAGTCTTCGCTGACCTTTGGCTAGGGCCAAAATGTTGGCTGGCCTTGTGGCTCTTCTATTTCTCCAATTTTGATCTGTGAACTTAGGTTGTTAACCATCCAGAAGAAAAGCTGATTAGTATCGTTCAGCATATGCCATTCACTTTGCCTTATTGGACTCAATTGATTTTGTTGTACGTTTCCATTTGTATTTCTGCTTTTCGCTTCTTATACTAGGGAGACTATATGATATTTACACATGTGTGTCTGGTTTATTTCACTTATGAGTATATGTTCAAGTGGCATCCACTTCAGTATAAATGCTTCAAGCTTATCATTCTTAATAGCTGAGTAATACTCCATTATATAGAAATACCACATCTTTTTCAACCATTTCTCATGTGATGGACATCTTGGTTGTTTCCAAGATTTTGCTATCACACATGGTGCTGCTTTAAACATAGGTACACATATATCACCATGATATGATGTTGTCAGTTCCTCTGGGAAAATTCCCAGTAGGGGGATAGCTGGCTTGAATGGGAATTCTAGTCCTACTCTTTTTTTTTTTTTTTTTTTTTTTTTTTTTTTTGCCTTTTTGAGACAGGGTCTCACGCAGTTCAGGCTGGCCTTAAGCTCACTTTGTAGCTCAGGCTGGTCTCGAACTCACAACAATCCTCCTGCCTCAGCCTCCCGAGTGCTGGGATTACAGGCATGCGCCACCACGCCCGGCTAGTCCTACTCTTTTGAGGAGTCTTCACACTGACCCCCATAATGGTTGTACCAGTCTACATTCCCACCAGCAGTGAAGTGTTCCCTTTTCCCCACAACCTCTCCAACATTTGTTGTTGGTTGATTTCCTTATGATAGCCATTCTTTCTGGAGTGAGATGGTATCTCAGTGTTGTTTTTATTTGCATTTCACAGATGACTAGTGATGTGGAGCATTTTTTCATGTATTTATTAGCTTCTTTAATTTCATCCTCTGAGAAGTATATATTCATCTCAGATGCCTGTTTCTGAATTGGGTCTTTAAATTTGAGGGCCCTGTTATATATATTCTTTATATATTCTAGACAGCAGACCTCTGTCTGACTGTTTATTAGTTAGGATTTTTTCAAAATGTGTGGGTTGTCTTTTCACTCTGTTGACAATTTCTTTCGACATGCAGAAGCTCCTTAAGAAGAGTTGATCCCAGTTGTTGATTCTTTCAAGTGCTTTCCCGTGAGAATATATGTTTGTTCATGAACTCTTTACCTACCCCTATGTCTTCAAGAGTTCCTCCTACTTTCTCTTCCAGGAGATTGAGTGTTTCTGTTTTAATGTTTAGATCTTTAATCCATTTTGACTTTAACTTAGTGCATGGTGATAGAGCTGGGTCAAGTTTTAGTTTTCAGCATGTAGAAAGCCAAGATTTCCAGCACCATTTGATAAAGAGGCTATCCTTCTTCCAGTAAGTATGATTGGCCCCTTTGTCAAAGATCAGATGGCTGAGTGTGTTCATAGATGCTTCTGTACCTTCTAATCTATTCCATTGATTCTCAGGCCTATTTTGTTGCCAGTACCATGTTGATTTTATCACAGTGGCTTTGTAGTATAATTTCAAGTCAGGAATTGTGATGCCTCTTGCATTGTCTGTATTGGCCAAGATTGCCTTTGTTATTTTAGGTCATTTGTGATTCCAAATAAATTTTAGGAATGATTTCTCTATGTCTGGGAGGTATGTTGGTGGCAGTTTGATAGGGATTGTGTCAAATCTGTACAGCAATTTTGGGAGTATGGCCGTCTTCCTAATGTTGGTTCTTCCTATCCATGAGTATGGAATATCTTTCCATTTTCTGAAATCCTCTATGATCTCTTTTCTTAGGGTGTTGTAGTTTTCCGTGAAAAGATCTTTGCATGAGCTCAATCTTGACTTCTTCTTCTTCTTCTTCTTCTTCTTCTTCTTCTTCTCCTTCTTCTAATTTTCTTCTTTTCTTCTTTTTCTCTTTTTTTGCATACCCAGAGATTGAACTCAAGCCCTTGCATTT
>PVKA01035550.1:0-22531 GCA_004027165.1 Ctenomys sociabilis
TTTTTTTTTTTTTTTTTTTTTTTTTTTTTTTTTTTTTTTTTTTTTTTTTTTTTTTTTTTTTTTTTTTTTTTTTTTTTTTTTTTTTTTTTTTTTTTTTTTCTTTCAGAACCAGGAATTGAACTCAGGGCCTTGCGCTTGCCAGGGAAGCACTTATTCCACAGAGCCATCTCCCTGGCCCCTCATTAAGTGTTTCAGTTGACCATATTTTGTGAAAACTTGCCATCTTTCTGTCTTGGCTTTCTGAAGTGCAGGGATTACAGGTATGTACTCCTGTGGCCAACTCTGAAATATATTTTGAGAAAAGTAATATATCTCTCCTAGCTATTTCTTCGCTGAGGAGAAGTCTTATAAAATGGGTTAGAAGCAGACAACTCACTTTGGAAGCATTATTACCATGCAGAGTACAAGCATCTGGCCAATTGTGAAGCAAACATAGGCCTTGGCATGATAAGTAAACAAAAAGAAAGCCAAACAAAAATGAGGTGATTGAAGAAATAACAACTTTTCCTATATGGTAATACATTTTCATTTTGTTTCATTTTGTTCTGTGATCTCTAGTCTCCTAGTTACTTAATGTTAAATTTTGCATGTAATGAGAAAGGGAAAATTTCTATCAAGTTGTTTTGACTTAGATAATTTTACTATAAGACATGTCATATACAGACTAAATAAATTAAACACTTTAGATAATAACATTTAACACATATCCTTTTTCTTTTTTTTTTTTTTTGGCAGAACCGGGGATTGAACACAGGTCCTTGTGCTTGCCAGGGAAGCACTTGTTCTACTGAGCTATCTCCCCAGCCCTGACATATTCTTTTTAAAATTTTAAAAAATATTTTATTTATTTATTTGTTACAGAGTCTCCCTGTGCAACTCTGGATCATAGTGATCCTCCTGTCAGCCTCAGCAGCACTGGGATTATAGAAGTATGCCACCACGCCTGGATTCTGTGGCTGGTTCAGTATGGGGCCAGCATGACATGCAGTATGGGAGATTGAACCAGAGTACTTGCGCTTGCTAGGCAGGCACTTAGACTGCTGAGCCATCTCCCCAGCCCAATACATATTCTTTTAAAAGACCTTCATTAGCATACACTGATGTCTTATTATTTTATGTTTTATTCCCACAAAAGTATACTTTTGAACAAAGTGAATGATTTACCCAATTACTAAGACTTTCTAGGAGCCAAGGATATAACTGAGCCTCTCAAATGCCTGAAGGCTCTGAGTTCAATTCCTCATATCCTTACCATAAAAAAGATTTTCTAAACACTGAATAGTTTCATTGTGTGTAGAACATTAATTTCCTGTCTTCATTTTCAGATGATATTCAACATATGAGAAATATTAAATACACCTATTGAAAATCGATACACTAAATTAGCCAGTCATCAGTGGTTTCTTAGAATATTTTTCATAATTTTGTATTGATATATTGCAATTGAACTTTTGTGTGAAAGATAACATAGAGAAAATA
Organism: Ctenomys sociabilis; assembly: GCA_004027165.1. NCBI lineage: Eukaryota > Metazoa > Chordata > Mammalia > Rodentia > Ctenomyidae > Ctenomys > Ctenomys sociabilis. The sequence continues at coordinate 1,480 of PVKA01035550.1, forward strand.
GACCATTGCTGGAAGTACTGGTTGAAAGAATTTATTGATCTTTTTCTAGTTTGCAGAACCATGGATACTAAGAAAACAATGCAAAGAATTAATGAATCAAAGAGTTGGTTCTTTGAGATTAAATAAAATTTATAAATGCTTAGCCAAGCTTACCCAAAGGAAAGAAAAGTTTCAAGTTCGTGCAATTAGGAATGAAAAGGGGGAAATCACTATGGATCTGGTAGAAATTTAGAAGATCACCAACACCTACTTTGAGAATTTTTAATAGGCTAGAGAATAGCAATGGACAGATTCCTAGATGCATAAAAAGAACTAAAGTTTTTTTTTTAATTTTTTAACTTTTTTTTATTTTAGGGAAGGGTCTATAGGGTATTCAGGGTCTCACTACTAGATCGGACTTGTAGTGATCTGCTTGTTTACAGCCTTCCAAGAGCTGGGAGTACACACACCATGTGCACCAAGTGCACACACCATGACCAGTCTCAATTGCTGTCTCACACACTCTGGGTGGGGCTGGCATGGCAGGCCCAGAGATTGAACCCCCAGGCCCTGTGCCTGCTTGCAGGTGCTTTAGTCCACTGAGCTATTTGGCTGGCTCTAGAACAACCAAAGTTGAATCAGGAACATATAAAAATTCTAAATAATGCAATATCAGTTTATGAAATTGAAAATATAATTTAAAATTTAATCACAAAGAAAAACCCAGGTCCTGATAGATTCACTGCTGAATTCTACAAGAAATTTAGGGAGGATTTAATGCCATCATACTCCTAAAACAGTTAATGAAATTGAAAAAAAAGTAGTATTCCCTAACTCTTTCCTGGAGGCAGGCATTACCCTGATAGTAAAACCAGAGAAACACCCAACCAAAAGAGAGACCTACCGACTAACCTTCCTAATGATCATAGACACAAAAAAAAAATTCTCATTAAGATACTAGCAAACAGAATGCAGGAAATCATCATGAAGATTATGTATCGTGACCAAGTAGCGGTTCGACACCACAAATTCATAAATGCAATACACCATAGCAACAGAGCCAAAGACAAAATTCACATATTCATCTCAATGGAGGCAGAAAAAGCATTTGACAAAGTCAAATATCCATTTTAAAATTTTGAATAGCATAAAACAGCCCAATAAAAATGAACACCCATTCATAATAACATTTTTATGAAGTCTAATTTGTCTATCTTGCTGTTGGTGCCTGTACCTTTGGTGTTATACTCAAGAAATCATTGTCAAATTGTTACACAAGTTTTACCTTGTGTTTTCTTCTAAATGTCTTTGAAGTTTTAAGATTTATGTTTAAGCTTTTGATCCACTTGGTGTTAATATTTTTATATGACACAAGGGAAGAATACAATCTCATTCTTTTGAAGGTGGATATTCAGTTTTCTCAGCATCCTTTATTGATGTTTGGGCCTATTTCTGGAGTCTCTTTTATTCCATTGGTCTGTATGTCTTTTTTATGCTTTTCTTACAATGCTTTAACTATGTTAGCTTTGTAGTAAATTTTGAAATCAGAAGACATGAGTTCTCTAACAATATCTTTTGACCATTATAGACAGAGTAAAGGTCTGGATTTTCAATGTAGTATACATAATCATTTTATAACTCTTTGGTGCTCTTTATTTCATGTTAAGGATATAGTACTTATTCCAATGTCATGAAATTAATTTGTGCTTTTTAATAGATCATTTCTCTCTCTCTCTCTCTCTCTCTCTCTCTCTCTCTCTCTCTCTCTCTCTCACACACACACACACACACACACCCTTAGAACTAAAACCAATCTAGAAATGATTTTTGTATGGATGGAAAGTAGAAAACAGGAGGTATTTCTGTTTATTTGTGTTATTATTATTATTATTTTTGGTGCAGGTTCTCACTACACAGCTCAGACTCCTAGTGATCCTCCTGTTTTCACCTCCCTAGTGCTGTGCACACAGGTGTGCACCACCAGGCCCGGACTCCATCACTGGTTCAGCACAGGCAGAGGGCAGGGCCGGTGCGGCATGTGGTACCAGGGATCAAACCCAGGCCCTGTGCATGCCTAAGCTAGTGCTTTCCTATAGGCTGTCTCACCAGCCCTCTGTGGGTGGTCTGGGCAATACAGAGTGTCCTCACAACCTATTTGATTTTCAATAAGGTAACAATTGGCCCAGCACTTTATTAAAGGTTCCCATCTTTCCTTATTAAAATTTACTTATTGAAAATAGTTATAAACAAAATAGACACCTCTTCTGTTCTTTGAATCTGCAGTATAAAATTTAAGAAGTACAATATGAAATAATTTCTCAGGTTTTCTAGAATTTCTGGAATTTAGAGGTAAATTTTTATTTCCAAGTTTAGATCTTGATATTCTAATTATAATCCGGACTTAAAATAAAAATGGAAGATCCTTAGAATGATGCATTTCAAGGATTGGTGACTATTAGGTGAAGGAGTAAATAATGTAAGCCTTACATATTGCATCATCTTTATTGTAATTAGCTTTGCTTTTGTTGTATAAGAGCAGGCATAGTCACCATGAGAATGAATAATTGAGGCTTGCCCCATCATTCAGACCTGGACTACCATTCCTCAGTCTGCCAAAGGCCATGTGTTAGAAGACTGGTCACTAGAGTGATCTGCCAGTGGAGGGTGGAATTGTGAAGAGATCAGGGTCAGTGGAAGGCTTCAGGTCCTCGAGGCAGACCCTGGAGAGGGATGTGCCGCAGTATTCTCATGTTCTCCCTTCCCTTCTTACTGTGAAGAGAGCCCTTTTGCTCCACCATGTGCTTTCTGCACATGGAAGGTCTTCCTTCCCTTTTTCACTTCCCTTCTTTCTTTCTTTTCTGCAAAGCTTTATTCCAGAGTGGTTCATTCCTTCTTGGCAGCTGCCTTCCTCATGGCAGCCAGCACGTTGCGCAGCTCCTCACCCTTCCTCTTGGTGTGGACTTGCATCCCCACCTTTAATGAACTTGAGGGCGTGCTTGTCCAAAAGTTTTGGATCAACCTCTAAAACTATGTGTTACAGTAAACCTTTACAAATTAAAATAGATTATCATAGGTATTTGTTACAGTTGTGGAAAGCTGACTAATACAGATATTGTTTCCAAGACTATATTTAAAATGAGGCAAAAGTCAGGCTTGGCCTTTGGCCATAATTTAGTGATTATTACTTTGTGAAATAAGCATATTTTCATATTCCCTGATAGATCAAATGTGGAGACTTATTAAGAAAAAAAAAGTCACGATGCAATGAATATTTAATTGTTGAGTATTTAGCTTGTTTATGCGTGGAAGAATGAGGGACATACTGGAAAATGCTTGGAAGCACCTGAAATGATCAGAGATGTTATCAAAGTAGGAGAAAGCTCTGCCACAAAGGAGAGTAACAGGAGAGGACACAGAACATTAATGTTTCCACCGCAGAGATCCAAGGCTTTTTATGATCACTGACAAGCAATATGAAATCTGATCATCTACTCTTTAAAATATTAGTACTATCAAGCTCTGGGTGAATTATTAATATAGTAGTCCTTCACTATTTCATGGTTGGACTTTCATGGACATACTGTTTGGTGGATTTTCAAAAAAAATTAATCTAAATTATTTATCATGGATTTTTCACTATAATGTGGGATTTTGCAGTACTGACAAGTACTGTGATGCTAAAATTATGTAGATTTACAAATTTACAAAATGGTTAGGAAAATTTGAAGTGGTCTTTCTTTCAACTTTCTGCAAAGCATTATTCCTGAGGGGCACAATCCTTGACGGCTGCCTTCCTCATGGCAGCCAGCATGTTGCTCAGCTCCTCACGCTTCTTCTTGATGGTGATGTCCTTTTCTTCTTTTTCTTTCTTTCTTCTTCCTTTTTTTTTTGGCGGAACTGGGGATTGAACTCAGACCCTTGTGCTTACCAGGGAAGTGTTTATTCTACTGAGCCATCTCCCCACCCTTTTCTTGATGAACTTGAGGGCGCATTTATCCTTGGAGACCTTAAGCAGCTCCATGGTACTCCGCTCGTAGGGGGTGGAGTCGCACAACGCCTGGATCCTGTCCCGCACAACTTGATGTGTTGGTTTGGTGAGGCGTCCCTGACGGAGACTGTGTCTCAGTTTGCTCATGTTCTTGGTCACCTTGTGACCCTTGTTGAGGTCCACGGCCAAAGGATAGTGGAGGGCCATGGTTACTGTTCTTCAGTGGTTGCTGTTCTTCAATGCTTGTTGTGGTGGAATGGAAACGTTTTTAAAAGGGTGGGAAGGGTTTATAAGAGTGTGGAAAGAGTTTATCGATCCTTAAAATGTATATAAATACTAAAATAAGTATAACATTGCTAATTCACTGATTTTCACTTATTTCAGGGTGTCTGGTATGTAACCTCTACAATAAGTGAGGGACCACTGCAACTTGGAAAATGGAAGGAAAAGTAGACTTTTTGAAAAACCACGTTTCTACTTCGTAAAGTGCCCAGGCCCAGCGTGGGAGTCAGACTGTTCACTGCCCGCCGGATCCTCCTTAGAGCCAGTGCCCAGGCCCAGCATGTGAGTGGAACTTCCTCTGTCAGACAGGCCTGGTGTGGAACCCTGAGCAGAACTCCCTGCAGAGAGGCTAGAAGCAAGACTCACCCAGCTGATCCAGGACAGAATATCATGCCAGAGTGGCACAGTCGGTTCACCTCCAAGGGTTGCAGCAGGAAGAAGTAGAGCGCAGCAGCCAGACCCAAACCACACCCACCTGGACAAGTTTGAACTTGGTACATCCGGACCTGGTGCTAAGGTAAGAACTCTACCAAAGCTCTACACCAAAGGCCAGAAGACAGTGTCATTGTCAAAAATCCTATTGCCTTATTTTGCTTAGTTCTATAAAATAGTGGCTTTAAGAGGCTGTGCTCTCCACCTGTACTACATGCTGTTTGCCACAGATAACCCTAGAATCTTGTCGAAGAGCCTCATTGCGGCTCATTGCCTACTTACTCATTTTCGCCTACTAGACTCATCCCTATACATTTCAGATGGGCATATATGTGTTCATAGATTATAAATAGATGTGACATATGTAACCCTTGGCTGGTCCCTGGGATAGGTATAGTTTTCCCTCTACTTGGCCTTTTTTCCCTTCTCATTGCCTCTAGTGTGTGCGTATATGTGTGTGTGTGTGTGTGTGTGTGTGTGTGTGTGTGTGTGCTGGCAGTGAGCCAGAATTAGCTCTATACACAAGGACCTTACATTGTGGTATATCTGAAAACTTTCAAAAATGGGCAAATAAAAAAAAAGACGACTCAGTGTATATCCTGCGCAGGTACAAATTCCTTTCATGAATGTTATCATTATGTATTTCTAAAATGTACTAACAAAATGAATTGAAAAGTGAGTCCTTATGCATTTTAGCTTTTAGGGTGCCGCAGTGGTGTAGTCAATGTCTTGACTCCTCATCTCTTCCACGGTGCCAGGAAGAAGCATGAATGAGTGCAGCTGTCCAAAATTACTTACTAAAGTGGGTGGTGGGCAGAACTGGCTCCCAGGTGTAGATTACTGACATCGGCCGGGGGAGAGATCACTAATTGCAAATTAATAGATCAGAGACTGTATTTTGGTACAACAGAGGTCTCCTTCTTTTAAGTTTTGTGCCCTCTTCTAGGGCTAAAAACACTTGAAGAGGATTTGAAAGGTTTAGCAGCCAAACACAGGTCTCTCTACTTTTAAAAATTATTTGTAGAAACTGTTTAAAATAGGTTATGTTTTGCCTCAGGTTTTTCTTCTTCACATGAAATAATTCCGTTTCTGTTGGCCTTTGGGATAGATTTATTTTCCAAATTTTCAACCATATTAGAACTTGTATTAGTTGCTGTTTGAACCTTCTCCAAATTCTTTGCCTTTTGAAAACATGTGGAAAATTAGAGGAGTGTGAATGAAAAATATCCCCTAGGATGTTATAAACTTCTATCCGCCAATAATTTCCATTTTTTTCATTTCCTATATTATATTTTTGTACATTAGTTTTAATAGTGACTTTGCTTTGTAATAACTTTTATGAGTTATGCATTCATCCTTAAAGCCATAAATTCTTTGTATATTTGCAGATTAAGTGCTGTATATGTGATTTTGCAGCAGGAAAAATTTTATATTTTTGAAAGTTTTTATTGTTATGCTATTTATAATACGGGAAAAGTATTAGTGTTAAGTTATAACATATGAAACCATCAAAATCAAAACATTTTTAACCTAAAATATAGACCAGTTTCATTTGGTTTAACCTAACATATTAAAAAAAAAAAACCACTATCACTTACTAAAAATTGGAATTAGCAAAAGCTTATTTACTTTTACATTATTTGCAATAATACACAATATATTAAAATTATCCTGTTGCACACTGAGTTTATTGCACAGTAAATTTATCAAGGTCTTAGATATTTTTAAAGAAATTATTTAATTCTAAAGATGTCCCTGATCTGTGGTGCCGATCTAGCAAGTTTGATATATATCAGCAAGCAAGGTAAGAAACATGATTTTATTTTCTTTATTTATTTTCTTAGTTTTTTTTTCTTATTGAGACAGTCTCACTGTCTCAGGCTGGCCTTGAGCTTACTTTGTAGCCCAGGCTATTCTCCAACTCACAGCAATCCTCCTGCCTCAACCTCCTGAGTGCTGGGGTTACAGATGTTAGACACCACACTTGGATAGAAATAGTTTTCTAAAAATTCTACATTGTGCTAAGAATGGTAAGTACTATGGAAAAAACCGTTCAGTGCAAGGAGATCAGAAATGTTATGGGGCAGAGAGGCAACTTGCTGCTTTCAATAACTTTAAGTAAAAGAATGATATTTAAATAAATACTTGACAGCAAGTAGTGTTAAATTATATACCAAGCAAGAAGCTTCCACATAAAGAGACCTGACATCTCAAAGATAGTTAGATGGAAAATCACCATGGATATCAGAGAAAGATCACAGAGGCCACTGGGGAGAAAAGGAAAGAAAGAAGAGAAAAGCAGCACGTGATAAGTTAGGGCAGGGACATAGCAGGGCTGTATCACAAAGAGCCTTTTGAAACATTAGCAACTTCGGCTTTGGCTTTGGATAACATGGAAAGAAATGAAAACTTTTAAAGTTTTATTTGTATTAACAAAATCCCTCTGGCTGATGTGTGGAAAATACATTCTTTTGTGGTACTGGGGATTGAACTCAGGACCCTGCACTTGCCAGGCAAGCATTTATTCTACTGAGCTATGTCCCTTTACCCCAGAAAAATAAATTCTTGGAAATGGTAAGGAGAAAGGGCAGCCAGTGGAAGCAAAGTGAACATTGCTGACAGAACGTATGTAGAGTGTGAAGGAAATAATGGTATTAAAGAAAACCCCAAGGTTTTGGCCTGAGCAATTGGAAAGAAATTTTTAGTGAATTGATGTAAGGAAGATCTCAAGAAGGAGACACCACAGGGTGAAGATTAGGATTCTTAAATTTAATATGTTTACTAGAGAGTTAAGTGGAGGCGCTGGCTACATTTCTGTCTCTTTTAGTCTAAACTTCATCACTATGGCTTATAAGTGCCACATTTCCATTCCAAGAACTCAGAACTTACTCATAATTTTACTTCTCCTTCACTCTGCTGGCTGATTTATTTCTACCAGAACAGTATCTGCCACCGTGTTTTTGCAATTCTTTTTGTCACACTTTTTTAGATACCTTCATACCCGCTCTGTCAGTTCTTTCAGACCTTGTGATAATCTCAGCTTCTCATTGAAGCTTTCTACAGAATCCAGGGTGAAGCCTTACCACCTTGAATAAATTCGTTCTCTCCCTCCTCTCTCTTGCACTCCCTAATTCTCTTACCTTGCTTTGTTTTTCTTTACGGCACATAAACTACACAGCATAATATATATTTACTTTTTTACTTTGTTTTCTTCACTACAATATAAGCTCTAAGTATTAGCTGTGTAAAAGCACTACTTGGATTTCTTTCTTAGCTTAAATTATTGCAATTAGCTATCATGTTTCTAGTGTAATGCCTTGAAAAGCCTTACAACATTCAAGCCTAAACAGGTATTCTTGGTAGACAGCCCCAGCACAAAAGTGATACTATGGTCTTTATGCCTATTAGAGGATGTTTGTACAGGAAATATTTGCTGCAGAGCTTCCCATGGTCTTTCCTGAGATTTTTATTTTGCAGTACTGTGGACTGATCCTAGTACTTTGCTTGTGTTGGGTAAACGTGCTACTGCCTAGCTCTATTCTCCAATGCTTTACTGAGATCTTTTTCCAGTTCTGCATTAGTCAGAGTCTCTTCCTGACTAGTCATAATACTTTCTCTCCTTTCTTTCATAGTCACCTAATTAGAATTATGCTGTCAAGCTTTTCCAAGCTCAGTTTGGACTTTTTCTTCATCTTTGACAAAAAAGTACCATCCTTTCCCTTTTCTAACTCCATCTGCCATCCCTGGTTTTCCAAGCCCGTCAGCATTCTTAACTGAATTACAGGCCTTTGTACCTCTTTTATGATGAATTTCAAGTGACATAATTTCTACTGGGAGTGTTTTGAATAGCTAGTAACTTGAGACTTGGAAAGAAGATCACTCATCCTGTGATTAGCAGTGAGAACCCCATCTTTGGTTGTATGTGGAGTAAAGTTTTGGCACAAAGCTGCTAGTATATTTTCTAGAAAGTTTATTTCAGGTGACTGGAGAGGAAGTTCTAGTGGAAGCATTATGTTGGGTGTTGTAATACTTTGGATTGTTTGAAAATGATGGGAAATGCAAAGAACAATGAACTGGATGCTAATAATGTGTAATAATACTCTAGTGAAGAACAATGAAAAGTTGAAAGCAGTTAACAAGTGATTGAAAAGGAAATATAAAGGCTGGAAGCTCTCAGCTTTTGCAGAAGAGCAGAAAAAGCTAAAACAAAGTTTAGGACTTAAAGATACAGGGTTAAAAATTGACAATACTGTGCCAAGACAGTGAATGTCCTGTTGAATTAGTCTGTGGGTGCCCAGTGGGCATTTGAAGTCTGTGTCCAGAAGCAGCAGAAATAAAAATAAGTCAACAGTAACTGATAAGTGGGATGAGGTAGTAGGAAAATGTATGAAACTCAGGTGACCCACTTAGGTGCCCCTTCCCATACCTCTTCTCAGTTATGACTTAAGATGATGGGGTTCCCCTAAAATCAGACTTCCCAGAAAGGAGGGTTGACCTATATCCCTAGGCAAATTTCCAGAAACTATGAGAGATGATAGCTGAGCTGGGAGAGATTTCAAATGAAGAGCGAAAAAGGAAGAGAAGGAGTTCTAATTGTAACCTCAAGAAGGTTTACTGTTATGAGTTATGGTTGGGCCAGTAAATTTCCTTTCCTAAATACTTGTCTTGGAAGACAGACTAACTGACACCTTGAAGGAGCCAACACGAGATGCATGAATGGAAGAGCGAATCCAGTGGCACAGAGACTGAATGGTGTCATCCTTGGAAACACGCCTCTCAGGTGTCCTTTCTACAAAGAACTCCTTGAGCGCTGAGTGTAATGAGCTGACAGCCATCTTATGATAACATTGCCGGAATGCTTGCATCTTTCACTCAGGTGGCATTCTCTTCCCAGGCCTAGTAGTGACTATTTTTGTCTTATGTGTGATTCTCTAAAAGAAAATCTTGGGGCTGGTGACATAGCTCAGTAGCATAAGCACCTGCCTGGCAAGTGCAAGGTCCTGAGTTAGATCCCCAAAATGGCAGATCAAATCACATCACATCAAATCAACTCAAATCAAATTTTTAGACTCTAGCTCTGCATCATACTGGTTGAAGCACTTTCCTTTGCAACACCATCTAATGCCCTCTTACATCATCTAATGTTTAGCTCTACTAACTCACTCTTTCTTATCACAGGTATTCTTTCTTAGCACAGTTTGAGGACTTTCTTTACTAATCTTATAGTCCTAATTTTTATTTTTCATAAGCATTAACCCTACCCTCACCAGCCCTTTTCTTTTTTTATTGTACCTTTCAGATTTTATTTACTATTTCAGGTTCTTACATTAGCAAGACTACATGATGCTTGTACATGTGTTTCTGATTTATTTTGCTTAAGAGTATGGTCTCTAGTTGCATCCATTTACCAAATATGCTTCAAATTTATCATTTTTTGTAGCTGAGTAATACTCCATTGTGTACAAATACATTTTATTTATCCATTCTTTAGTTGACAAACATTTGTGTTGTTCTTTTAATTCCCTACTGGTCTAGTATTAAACCAGGATTTTGTCTTTTTGACCATCAGGTGAATCCTGAGTGCCTTTATTAGTACTTCCCTAGTTGTAAGCATTAAACAAGTAGATTTTATAGACTCCTATATTTTATCTATGATTCTTCCTCACAGTTAACTGATTTTGAAAGTGCTTTGGGACTATTATCACTAGATTGGTTTGATTATCTTTAGTCCAATTTTTAGTTGAGGTTTTACAGAATTCTAACCTGATGCTTATCAGGGGTTTGTTGATCTCTTGGCCACCATTTCTGTCAATCTTTCTGAGAACACATTAGCAATCATTTAATCAATTTCCTTTATCATTACAAGATAAAATGTAACCTGTGTTACATTTGGTAATTAACTTTCTTCTCGGGCTGGCAAGATAGCTCAGTGGACAAAGCACCTGCTTTGACAAGCTCAGGGATCAGGGTTCAAAATCTAGTCCCACATACGTTACTGGCCCTGCTCTGGGAACACGCTGAGCCACTATACAGTCTGGGTGTGGGGGCACACACTTGTAACCCCAGCACTGGGGAGGCTGAAAATGGGAGGATAACCACAAGTTAGATCTGCGTAGTAAAACCCTGTACCAAATACACAAATGAAAAAAGAAATTATCTTTTTTCTCTTTTAGACTCTGGGCTCTCTCAGCACTAATGTAATAATAAAATTATAATAAAAATAATAATGCTTTTGAGTGCTTACTATATGATGTCTGTACTATATATATTATTTCATACCACAACTCTACGCAGAACATTCATCCATTTCCTCGTTTTCCAAATGAAACCCCAAAGTGCTGAGTTCACAGTGTGCAAATGCTCAAGTCAGCATCCACTTATAGGTTAGAGCTTGAGGGTTTCATCCTCCCACACTGCTTCCCTCTAAAACCATCTTCATCTTTCGGGTATTGACATGGGAGGTCAGGGCCTGGAAAAACTGGCTGGGGAAATAGGCGTGACCTGCTAATTACAAGATCCCAAAACAGATGTGTGGAAGAGTTCCCGAGGCCCTACACACGGACTTCTGAGAACACTAGCAGGTTTGCAGTCAGATGGCCTAAACCTGAGGAGAAGGACACCAAGAAGAGCTTCCTGTTGTGGTTTTCTTTGTCATGGTCCACCTTGCTGTCTCCAGAGCGCTCTTTATCTTGCTTCTTCTTGTTCTACTTGTCCCACGCTCCCTCTGCACTACCAATGTCACTCTCACTCTCCACTGTTACTTTTTGAAGTAGACTTTGACTCTGCTTTTCAATCATTTCATTCAATTCTTTGTTCAGGATGAGAAGAACCTGGAATCCAGCTCCAGAATGCAAGGCAAGCAATCAAAACCCAGTGTAGTATTACTTGGCAAGGCACTTTTAGAAGGAGCTACCTGTTAACGATATCAACATAGAGTCTATTTGTTTCATCCCGGGAACTGAACTCATGGTCTCCTACTTGCCAGGCAGTCACTGTACCACTGAGCTACATCCTCAGCCCTCAGCTTAGGATCTAGCTCAATAATTATTCAATTATTTAAAAAGTCTTCCCATAAAATTTATACATTTAATTTTTATTTGCATTTTCTTTGAAGAATTTTTATCATCCGTTTTCTTCAATAAAGACTATACATTAAATTCACTACACATTTTTATTAAATAACTCTTTTCAAGTAATGACCCAAAGGGAATTATTTAGATTCATTTGTTTTTAAATCTTTTTTTTTTCTTTCTCAAGAGAATAAAAAAGTACTAAAAAAAATCACTAGAAATAATACAGAATTTCACTAAACAAAATAATGGGAATTCAATAATGGCTGTTATATTGAATATTTTTGTCTTCAAATTAGTTGTTCAGATTATCAATGATATTTATTTTCTGTCCTTATTTTAAGTGATTTACTTAAAATTTAAAATGCTGGCTGAGTCAGAACCAACAGCTTCGAATTGAAAAACTCTCTAAACATTTTTCTGCTTCTTCTTGACTCACCAGTCATTGGGCAGGGTTTTCTGGTTATTCTGCCACTGTCTTTAGCCTCTTTGTGGCTTTGCATGGCTATCATTTTAGGATTACAGGATGTCAATATTGGTTAGAATCATGGATGGAGGAAATTATTATCATGGAAGAAAACATTACTGTCTCTATCTCTGTGGGTCCTGAAAGATGATGACCTTCTTGAGTATTCTCATAAGTGTTGCCAAAAGAAAATTCTAATTTTTAGAGAAAACTTCCCTTCACTCCCTCCAAGTTACATTAATGTCACAATGACCATCTTATTTGGCAGAGTGATCACTTGCTATCTTCCTCTTTCAGGAAGACCTCCTTCAATGTACATTCCTCCGAGGCTGCTTGTAGTCCCGTCCAGTTTTGAGCTTATCCTGTTTCTTCCTTCCTCACCCACACATCGTTAACCTAAAGACCCTTCAAGGCAAGCTTCCCACATCCTTGAGTGGTTAGATCAATAGAACTGCTCTACAGCTTTCCACTTGCCTTTTATTCCAACATATATGTGATGTCAGCCTCCCTGGGTCCCTAGGCTTCAAAGTTTAGCGTAGTACTTCCACCTAGATTGATGATGACATTCCTGTACTTCTCTATGACTAGCTGACTTTGAATTCACTCTGGGGATCATTATCATCCGGTTGGTTTGGATAGCTTTAGTCCAGATCTCCTCTGGAGTTTCTGCTTTACAGAACTGTACCCTGATGTTATCGTGACCTTCTCGATTGTCTCTGTCACGATCAGCCTCTTTCTCTCTGAGAGTGGCTTAGGAAGTATCTGATCAATTTCCTTTTTCATGACAAGATAGAATTATAAGATGGGAAACACACTGGAAATGGCAAAGATGACTTGATACCAAATGTATGATTTAATATGGTAGGAAAAAAAGAATTGTCCAATAGTTTTTAAAGTTATTGACAATTGATCCACAAGTAAAACAAAATTGTAAAGTTTGTTGTGTTTTGTTTTTATAACCTGTTGTGTTTTGATTTTGATCTTGTCTGAATATCAAGGCAAAACTGTGGAGAAAGTAATGGTATTTATACTAAAGAATAAAAGCAGTAGCAGTTGCTGTAATAGAACATTTTAGCTAAATACTCAAAACTCTAATCTCAAGTTATATCACACCCCATGTGTCTCCTTCACTGTAGAGCCTGTCTTGTCATGAATAGCTGCAAAGGAGAAATGCATCAACCTGTTCATTTTTGTTTGCATTGATAAATGATAATTATCAGAAAGTTAATTTGTTTATTTGATTTTGTAATCATTTCATTGCCCTTAATTTACTAAAAAGCTAAACATATTTCTAAAAGTTAAACAATACTTCAGCTTTTATAGTTAAAGTGATAACCCTAATAAAAAATTCTGAGTTTAAATAATTTTTTTTTTTGGTGGAATTGGGGATTGAACTCAGACCCTCGCATTTGCCAGGAAAGTGCTTATTCTACTGAATCATCTCTCCAGCCCTAGTTTAAATAATTGATATAATGCAAAATCGTGTGGGTAATATAAAAAGATTACAAATCCTTGTACCAGAAAGTACATAATATTATACTTAGGATTTCTGAAATGTAAAATATTTTTGAGAACTAAACAATATTTAACTTTACAAGAGAAAACCACACACATAAAACACAGAATTGAAAAATGAGTTTGATTTAAATTATGGAGGCTTTAGAATTGTACAAAGATATTTTTTAAGTTCTACAAATCCATCCCAATCTGATGTTATTTTGATTCAATATCTGAAATTATGTCCTGCTACAGTTGAAACTCACCATTATCTCTTTTAATGCAGGTTTACCTAAGTAACTTTTCTAGCATTCAATTTGTTTTGTAATGTATGTGAAGTATAAAAATCTCTGACAGTACCAAAATGGATCAAACAGATTGCTCTGTGTTCTAAATTACTAACGAAACTTCACATGGTTTCCCTCAACCAAAACAAAAGTCGGCCTCATTATTGGACTTCTCATGCTATTCCTCTGTTTATCTTGCATCATTACTCTGCCCAAAATGTTTCATTTCTTCTCCTAACTTGTCTCTTAATATCTTCCTCCATTGTAATACATTTTTCATTTTTCAGCTTAAAATGATTCTTTCAGTGTTGCAGACCTGGTTGTCTCTGTCTTGCTTACAACTTTTCAATGACGTCAGTCATTCCTAGAATGGAGTAAGAAATCTGTGGTGTGGCTAGAGAGGTTTTCAGTAAGCAGGGAGTTACCAATTTGTGCAGATCCATCTTACACTTTATCTCCTTGTTCTAGACATAAATCTAAACTTGAGTTGCTGGTTGAGATCACAGTGTACTGCAGGATTTCTGTTATATGGTCCTCTATTGCCACATTCTTTTCTTTTCAGTTCTCTAGGCAGGATATAAATACAGAAATTGTGCAGTCTACATTGTTAATTTTTAAATAATAAGAACTTCACATTAACCAAGTGGGCCCAGCTGGGTCTGAACTTACCTGAATATTGAAATAAACAGAAAATGAACAAAATATACAAAAATTTTCTTGAATATTGAAATTTTCAAACAATTCTCATAAGTTTCATCCTTTGATTTTAACTGCTGTCAGCATGTATTTCTTTTGTGACACCCTATCAATGAACTAAACTTTATTTTTAAATGTATTTTTTGTACATTATTATTATTATTAGTTTGTTTTGTTTAGTTTATTTGTACAGGGTCTCACTAGATAGCTTGGAGACCTAGTGATTCTCCTGTTTTCAGCCTCCCTACCTCTGAGATTACAAGTGTGCACCACCACACCCAGTCTAGTGGCCTGCTCAGCATGCCAGGGGCTGGCCTTGCATGGCATGTGGTGCTGGGATCTAACCCCATCTGTCCCTGCAGTTGTCTAATCAGGCACTGATATGCTGCTGAGCTGTCTCGCTGGCCCTAAACTTTATTTATAGTGAGATGAAATTCTTCTAAGAATGTGTCATGATCCTAAAGGTAAAGCCTAAATAAAACTACAAGTTTAGGAAAGCAAAAATCTTTGTGTTATTGAATTACACAAATATTTCTTATATGTCACTCCAAAAGCATGATTTGTAAAAATATAAAAAATATAAAATTGATAAATTAAACTTAATCAGGGCTGAGCTGATAGCTCAGTGGACTAAACTGCCTGCTTAGGTAGAGCACAGCAGCTGGGGCTCAATCCCCAGCATGCTATGCTGGCCCTGTCCGAGGGGCATGCTGACACAGTGATTGAGACTATGCAGTGGTACATGCCTATAATCCCAGCACTTGGGAGGCTGAGAACAGGAGAATCACTATGAGTCTGATCTATTTGTAGACCCTGTCCTAAATACAGGATAAAAAAATTGAACTCCATCAAAATGCAAACTTTGCTTCCTAAGTCACTTAAGACAGCCTACAAACTAGGAGAAATGATTTTTAAATTGCATTACTGAATATTTAGGAAGTGACTTTAAAATATATTACAACTTATTATGAAAACTCAATGATAAGAAAATAAATCATTCAGGAAAAACAAGGGAAAAATTTTAAACATATACTTTATCAAAGGAAAGCACTTATAAGTGTGCAACATCAGCAGTGAACAGGAATATACAAATGCAAAGCACAGTGTGACACACAGGTTTTGAGGTAAAGTTAATTTAAAAGACTGGATCTAGGGCCAGCCAAATAGCTCAGTGGATTAAAGTGCCTGCAAGCAGGCACAGGGGCAGGAGTTCGATCCCTGGGCCAGCTCCGTCCCCGGGCTATGCTGAGACTGCGCATATGGTAGCGTGTGCCTGTAATCCCAACTCTTGGGAGGCTGTAATCATGCGGATCACTTGAGTCTGATTTAGTAGTGAGGCCCTGAACACCCTGTAGACCGTTCCCTAAAATATAAATTAAATAAATAAGTAAGCACTTGCAAATACATGTCAGAATTACACATCCTATACACTGTTGTTGCAATGTGGTGTTCTGTGTGCTTTAGAATGTCAGTCATCTGTTAAAAAGTTAAACATATCCTTCCTGATTACTCAACTGTTTATTCCTAGGTATGTATCTAAGAGAAACACGTGTAGCTGTTGTACACAGATGTGCACAGGAGTTTTGTTTGTAATATCCCCAAGCAGGACACAAATGTTCATCAACAAACAAGTGGATTAACAAGCTATGGTATACCAAAGCAATGGAATGATATACAGAAATTAAAAAGGATTGAACTGGTGTTGATACACACTGCAATATAGATTACCCTAAATAATTATGCTAAGTAAAATAAGGCAGACAGAAATGAATGTACATATTTCATAATTTAACCTATAAAATTTCTATAAAATGTATAGTAACTTATTGTTAATGATGACAGAAGTTTAGTTGTCGGTGAGTAAAGGTATACGCTAAAGAAAGAGGAATTGTAAGAAACCTAAGAAAAATATTGGGAGAGGCAGAAATGCTTACTGCTTTTTATTGTGGCAGTGGTTTCACAGGTGTATACATATGTCAACACATCAAATGTTTTTAAAAATGTAATATATTAATTCATTATGTCAGTTCTATCTCAATGAAGTTATTTCATTAAAAAGGAAATAGATATAAGAAGCAAAGCTTCTCCAATTATTTCTGTAGCTCTGCTGAAATGATGAGATTTTTCAGTTTCTCATAAGAACATGTGGTACACAGTTGAGATAGAGAACCACTCATCAGGGAGGGAGATTGAAGAATATAGCTCCTTGTGGCTTGAGAATGGATCCCATAGATATAGATGTGGAACTTGCTAAATCCCTAGAAGTGGCTGGTAACAGCATAGAATTCTAGTCTATGAGTCGGTTATGCTTTTCTTAATTTCAGCCTGCTATTTTGAATCACCTGAAGTTCAGCGAGACAATATCATATTTTGTTTTTCAGATTATATGTATAAAACACCTACTAGAATTTTGTGAAACACTGTATGAAATTGCTTTGCCTGATATTGGCAACCTTGGAAAAGAAGGCTTTGACACAATAATTTTCAATAAAATTTTTAATAGGTCACACACATGGAGAATGCTTTTAGAAATGTCTTGATTGTGTTTATTGCCAGGGTGTAACTTACTGTAATTCTCATCCTAAACTTTGATGGAATTTAGTATGATTGTATTATTTTGGAAGTTTGGAAAGCCTCTCATTGTGGTGAATAATTAAATGTAGGACCAATGATTTTAGTAAATAGACTAAAAAAATGTAAACCACATAACCCAAGTAGTTATATAATACTAAACAAACTCTCTGAAACATATTTTAGGGTTATATTCATTTGAAAATCCATGGAATCAGCAGTTTTTCCTTGGATTATTTTTTGATGGCTTAATATCCTGGTCCTTTCATGACTGAAATTATAGTTGGAGGATACTAGAATTTATATTATAGTAAAGTTCACATCCTTTGCCCTTCAATAAATCTTGTTTTTGAATAATAATGATTTTTTAATCAGCCTTATGTTGGAAAGATTCTTTAGTTTTTAATATGACAAAATATCCAAGTTATTGTTCTTGTAAGCCGTGTAGAGCAAAACTAAAAATTTCCTTGACTAAAAAGTATTAATAGACATATTTTACATCAAACCTGAAATCAATATTATGATCTTGCTTATGTAGACGGTAGTAGAGGTTACCTTTTTGGCAACAAATTATGAGATTTTATCTAATTTATAATAGTTTGATGGGGCAATTTCTAATTAGTCTGTAATAATTAGTACTTTTTCTAAGGAGTATTATAGATTTCTAAATAGTTGATTGTTTCAGTGTGATTAATATTTCTTTCCCAACTTCAAATTATGAGCCTAAACTGTTTTAAGGTTTAATCTGTGATCACTTATGCTACTTGAAAACTAGGCTAATAAAAAATTTTTAGAAGAGAACACACAAACTATTTTTCATACATTAATATGCAAACAGTGGCTTATTCATGGAAATTGCTACCATCGATATCATATTGGGCATCGCCAGGCTTATCTGTTTTGTCCAAAGTCTACCCATTTCCATTACTCAAATTTTTAGGTCTTATTTATCTCTTCCTGTCTGTTCTGCAGCTGTGGTTTTGGACTTAAGTTACCTTCCAGTGGAAAAAGATTCTAACAGGTGGACTTTTATTTATTTTTATTTTTGTGTATTTAGTATGGGTCCTATAGGGTCTCAGTACATAAACCATGCCCATAGTGTTTCTCCTGTTTCCAGCCTCCCAAGTGCTGGGATTACAGGCACAGGACCACCACTATCAGTCTCAATCGCTGTCTCAGTACTCCTTGGGGGTGGAGCCAGCACAGCAGGCTGGGGATAGAACCCAGCTCCCTGCATCTGCCTAATCAGGTGCTTTAGTTCACTGAGCTATCTGTCCAGCCCCTTAACGGGCGGACTTTTAGACTTTCTCTAAGGAAAAGAAATATTTTGAATCATATTTCAGTATTATTTTGATGCACCAACTCAAACAGTTCATGTATCTCTTGAAGCTTGAACTGATTTAAAATTTAAAATTCTGCTCAAATATTACTACATTTTTTGTCATTGTTTTGAGTTTTTCAACCACTTGCATGGCATCTGTGTCTCTCTAAATATATGCTGTGCATCTACACAGTCTAATATAAATGTTTTATAAGTTAAGTGTGGCATTTGAATGTTTCTATACCTATAATATTTGAGTTCAGCCTGGAGACAGACATTACACTGCAACTTATTAAGGTGAGACAGTACCTGTGTTAAGGTAAAAAAAGCTCTACAAGTCACCCTGGATGAGGGTGACTATAACATGAGATCACATGGAAGGAGATCCCTTTTCAAGGCTGAGCTTCAGATTTTCTGGAAAGAAGAGACATGACAGAGAGATGCATGCTGGCTATCTGGCCTGAAGGTGCTCTATAGTTCCTGAGCAGCAAAAGAGGTTCAAAGG
This sequence comes from Ctenomys sociabilis, assembly GCA_004027165.1. Classification (NCBI taxonomy): domain Eukaryota; kingdom Metazoa; phylum Chordata; class Mammalia; order Rodentia; family Ctenomyidae; genus Ctenomys; species Ctenomys sociabilis. The sequence goes on from PVKA01035550.1 coordinate 20,574, forward strand.
TGCAGTTTCAGGAGAGTTGGATGAGAAGTCAGGTGTTACTGTGCACAGCAAGCATCATGCAGTGTCCATTAGGGACTGCACAGTTTAGTCACTGTTAGCCTACGAATGTATGAAAAATAGATTGTGTGTTCACTGCTTACAAGTTGTTTATTAGCTCAGCTCTCAAATAACATGAATGGTCACAAGTTAAACCATAAAAATAAAATATATTTTAACCTTATAATCTGAAATTGGGCAGGAGATATTGTTCAAACTAAAACAACCATTTAGAAATCTGTCATACTTCTTAGAGAGAGTACCTGTGTGCAACTGCTGTGAGACTACAGAGAGATGGTGGGCTCTAGATTTATGGCTTGGGCATAGCCCCATCAGATGCCTTCAAAATCATGCTGTACCTAATTGTGCAGCACAAGCACAAGGATAAAACTCAAAATTTCACCAGATGTGGAGGTGCACACCCATAAGCCCCACACTCAGGAGTCAGGCCAGGTTGGATTACATGGTGAGGGCCAACCTGAGTTATACAGCAGAATCCTGCCTCAAAACAAGCAAACAAAACCTCCCAAAAATGAAACAAGAACAATAACAACAACAACAAACAAAACAAACCAATGCATACTACATTACAGATAGACAACTACATTACAAATGGCTGAAGTGAAAGTCCTCTAAATAATGTTACATTGAAAAAAATGTCAAAATGCCATTTAACATTTGATGAATGTAAAATTGTCTATGAAATATATTACATGTTTTAGTAATAAGGTTCAAAATACAGTGTATGTTTTGCTGTTATATCTCAATCTGAAGACTAAAATTTCATTGCATATACCTTTATATTTAAGTTTCATAAAGTTTATTGTAGTAAATAGATTTGTTACATAGCTAAATGGTTCTGAATATATTTATGTGTCTAATAACTAATGGAAAATTGAAGGTCACTAACTGTCCTTATTAGAGGAATTCATAGAAATTTAAAGCAAAGGTATATTCACTTCAAAATTGCTTGCCCAGTTTAGAGGAAATTCATCAGCTCTTATGGTAATTCCACATTATTAGCATCAAATTAGAAAAGACATTAAAAATTGAAATCTAAGTCTGAATATATCAGTAGTAACAAAGTGTTCTTGAAAATTTGTTGTTTTCGCAGTCCTATTGTAAGATGATACCTCCAGCTCTGAGCTCTGTTATAATGTGAGGCAATGTAGAGACCTGTTTTGCTGGAAGTGATGTCCTTCATGCGCAGCTTACATCCCGTGATTGAGCAAGGGGAGCCTGGTTAATCTGCTTCAGTCAGGGCCATTGTGATGGCTGGTACTCCCCCAAGCACTTCCACATAGACTTAGTCTCTCTAACACTTGCATCCCATATCAGTTGTTCTATCTCTCCTTGCCCTTTATACAGGATGATCTAAACATCAGATGTGATGTGTATGTTTAGTGTGTGTATGTTTATGTTTGGCAATCATGGTAGTACATATCTATAAACCTTGCTACTTGAAGGATAAGATAAGAGGATCTCAAATTTAAAGTTGATTGTACAATTTAGCAAGGGTACATCTTAAAAGGAAGACTGAAGTTGTACTGGCATAGTTGCTGGAGTGGTAGTGCTTGTCTTTGTAGGGCTCCTGGGATCAGTCCTCAATACTGAAAAACCAAACCCAATCCCCAGTACTGCAAAACCAAACCTACACTTAACAAAACCCATTTAGAAAGTGTATTTTGTATCCTAAACTCTGCCTCACCCTCTGCTCTCATGCTGATCAATGATGTCAATACATCTATTAGACTGATTTAAAAGCACTGATTAGCTGAATACCAAATCCATGATGGAACTAAAGCTTTATTGGAGAACATAAATGCAGAGATGGGAGGGGAAACAGCCAAGAAGACTTCACCTTAGCTCTAGGTTTCAATTTATAAAGCTAAGATGGACACAACAAACAATATGAGGCAGAT